>VXAV01006952.1:80000-102070 GCA_013399715.1 Alectura lathami | reverse complement strand
TCGGTGCCGGGCGCGGCGGGAGGCGGCTCGGCAGCCCTGCAGCCCATCCCGGGCGCCGCTCCTGCCCTGCTTCGCGGCCGTGTCACGGGGCAGCCGCACCTCCGAGTGCTGGGAACTTGGGAGGCGGTTGGAAAGTTTGCTCAGGTACTCCGCTCGTCCTGCCGTCCCCGTGCTTGGAGCTGCTGCTTTTGTATCTGAGTAATTCTGTGAGGACAGCGGGGGTTCCGCTCCGCGCTCGTGGGCTGAGAGCTGTGCAGGGCTGGGGGAAGCGGCTGTGTGAGCTGGCTTGTGCTGTGCGGCCAGACACCGACCCGCAACAGGCAGGGACCCCCGGACGGGCTGCCCGCGCCGTTTTCGGGTCCAGCTGAATCTTTTACATCGCGTTTTGTCGTCAGAAATTAACTTCCATTCACCTGTGTGTCTTGGACTTGGTTCTGCAGACAGGTATGAGTAACGTCGGGCACGTCTGCGGCACTGACGCTGTTTTGTGGTGCCCTCCGGGGAGGAAACGCTGCCGCGTGTCGGTGCCAGGCGCCTGTGCCGCGTGTCTGTGCAGCGTGAGGGCAGCCGGTCCCGTCCGGCGCTGCTGCGTGTGCCAGGGGAGCTCTGGAGGGGCCAGGGGAGCTCTGGAGGGGCCGAGCAGCCCACGTGCGGTGGTGGTGCCAAAAGTTGACTTCAGCAAGCGAGCCCAGCCTGCTAAGCAGCAGAGCACGTTTCTTTCACAGGAGATGTCTGTCTTATGATGTGTCCTCTTGGACTGTGTTTGCAGAGTGGAGACATCGTTCATAACTGGGGGTCCTAGAGTTCTGCAGCGAACAGTGTACTTAAGAAAGTGCTAGGTGTGTGGCATAGTCTTCTGAGCTGGAGAGAAAATAAACCATTTGCATACATCTGGGTTTGCAAAGTGGCAAGGTGCCTCCTCTTCCACCGTCTCTTTGCCACCTGGCATAGAGCAATGCGATGAGTTTGCTCTAACATTTCTTCCAGGGCAGTGTTAGATAAACCTTAATGAACTGCTTTTTCTGTCTAGTGATGCTCTGAGGTGAGATCCCACTCCAACAAAGTGTAACGTAACGAGCAGATGGAAGTTCTGGTGTTCTGTCATGTTGAAGAGAATTTCTTATCTCTGTACAAACCAAGTTTGCTGCTATTTTAGTATCCTTACGTTACTTTTATAGGTAGGCATTTTTTGTGTTTTCTCTTTCTCACCTCCCCTCCTTTTTTATTGGAACAGTTACTATTGAGAGCCCAAAAACTGTTTATTTTTCTCATGGAGGTGGTTGAACCAATTCAAAGTTTCTCATCCCTCCACAGACGTTGCGGTCTCTGTGGTTTCTGTCCAGCATGGCTGTTCTGCTGTGACTACACTAGGCATGTATCAGACAGCAGTCACTCGGTGGTCTTGTGCAGAACATTTGATCCTTGTAGAAAGGCAGTTATTATTTATGAGATCCTGGTAGGCAGAGCTGCAAAAAAAAAAAAAAAAAAATAATGGTTTTAGGCATGTCCAGCTCAAAAAACTTCAAGGAAATGTGGTCGTACAATGTAAATGCAAAGAGAAGCGGAGTTTATTTAAGGTATGCAATTTAAAAACAAACCCTATACACTCAACCAGACGGAGCATGAAGGGATTATCCAGACTTGACTCATCGGTGTAGATTGTGCATTTTAGGCTGAACACTGAGCTGAGCAGCAGTCCGCTGGGGTGATTTCACTGCTTGCTTTTCTGGGTTGTACCGATTCTAAAAATGGTATTGGTATTCCAGAGCTGTTTTTCTTTGAAGGAAACTAGGCTAGTTGGTGAGACTTGAAAAGGTTGGCGACTTGGCTCAATATTTGGTGAAACCATTTCCTGTTCGATTTTGCATAGGGAAGTCAAAAGCATTACAAGGTTTTCTTCACTGACATCTCACATATCCTGCATGCAGCTGAAAATATTCTTCAAGTGAGCTGAAAGAACATAAATAAAAGTCAACTTGAAACAAAATGAGGAACTGGCTTGGAACAGGTGGTTTTTTGTTGCGTTCAGAAATGGCTAAGGACGAGCAGCTCAGCGCTTGGTAGAAAGGATATGTGGCATTTAGTCTGATTTCTTACATTACTGAAGTCATAAAATCTTGTTCAGTAATTTCTGCATCAGATCTGTAACTTCTGGCTTGAACCAGAACTTCAGAAATAATAATTAAAAAAAAAATCTACCCTTCAGTACTTCAAGTCTGTGTAGATTTTTCACTGGTTACGCTTTCTTTTTAATTACAGTAGATCCTAATCTGAATTCTTCTAGCCTCAGCTTCCAGCCCTGGATCTCCTCTTAGTCTGTATTTTAATTAATTCTTAAAAGCTGAAATAATTGAAAGAGAATGATGATAGTAAGCGGGGTGGGGGCAGGGGGGTTACGATAATCAAAGGGAAGGCTGGAAAACATGTGAGGTGTAGGGTTATGGCATAAAACTTACCTTTTTCCTGTTCTGTAAATATTATTCTGCTGCATTAGCAGTGCTGTGAAGCAATGTCCCACATGTGGCTAGGAAGTAGTGCATAGGACGGGCTGTGTTTTTGTTGTTTTCTTTTTTTCTAAGTTATTCAAGAGATTTCCTCGTGCACTCATTTCCTAGTGTTTGTTGCCATGGCAGCTGGCCAGTGCTGTTATTAGGGATGGGGTGGTTACACTTCTCTTTTTGCGTGGTGCTGGGAGCTGTATCCGAGGTACCAGGAGAAGCAGATGTTGCACACAGACCTCAGCGAGTTGTTGCTGTGAAATGACTGAAACATTTCTGGCCTTGGACTGAAGTTACTGTGCAGCTGTGCGTGATATCTCCTACTGTGTACCCTGTAGTTATGTTTGAAATGCCTCCTGTCTTCGAGCAGGCTGAATATTCACAGTGAATGTACCACCGCTGCCGGGTGTTTGAAGTGAGCAACCCATTAATTGAACGAGCCCTTTTTTTTATGCTCAGAAGAACTGACACTTACTTCTTTTTGGTTACTAAATTGTATGTTAACAGCAGTGTATAACAAAAGCAGGGGCAGGGTGGTGTAACAAGAAGTGGAGTCATTGTTCTTACCTCCTGGTCATTTCCAGTTAGCACGCAGATAGAAAATCAATTGTGATCTGCTCATAATTGCCTTCCTGGTAGGGTTATGAGGCATTTCTCTCTTAACTTTTCTTTCTCTTCCTTTCCCTTCTTTCTCTCTTCTTTTAATTTTTTTTCCCTATCTCTCTCTGTTTTCCATTACGTGTTGTGTGGAATAGAGTTAGAGGGGGAAAAGTACAGTATGGATGTTTTCCCCTGTCATGCTCTGCATCTTTACATACAGCTGTGTAGCAGCTTGAAGCTCTCTCCAAACGCATGTTCCATGTCATGTTGCTTATTGATGAGCAGAATTTGATGAAGGTTTTCATAACCTTGGGGCTTTCTGCTTAGATGAACCAGGCAGTTCTCTTTTCACCTGTTTCAGGATTGATTACTTCAGGCTAGGTTGCATTTCTTGTGTAAAAGGCTGAGCTTGCACTACCAAAAATTCAAGCTGTGTTTTGCTTAGTATGAAGGGCTGGACTCAACACTCGACCCTTACTTTCCCACTCTTCAAGGATGTTGTGCTTCCTATTTCAGGAATTACTTAAGCTTTTTGATTAACCCCAGCTCCATTCGTTCTTGGCTTGCTGCAGAATGAGAGTGTTTTGAAAGAGTGCTTTAATTTCCAGACCTGTGCTTCTCTAGTCCCAGCTGGAAGGATGCAGACACGACCCTTCTGAAGCTTGCTGCGGGGAGACCGGCAGCAATCCCCCTGCAACCGCAAGCTGCGTTCCACCAGGCTCCCCTTGCAATCACGCTCCAGACTGCCTCCCCTGACTGCCTGGCTGTTCTAAGGCTTTTTTCTCTTGATTTATGACACCAGCGTTGCACTTTAGGTTTCACATACGTCAGCCTCCTGCCTGAAGGGAGATGTCTGTTTATGTGTGTGTGTGTGTGTACATAGATGCAGAACAGAATGCTAGCCCATGGTCACATGGACTTGGGAAATTCAGCTCCCAATACCTCTGTTTTAGTCCAAAGTCTTCTTTGGGCTAAAACAAAATATTGGCATCTGAATTCCTTTAGGATGGATATGGATAAAACTTCTGCAAACTATTCTACAAACTGTCTGAGATGCATTCTTACAAAATGTGGTTTTATTGAGGGTGGATAGAGAAAATGAAAGCTGTGTTCGGGAGGAGGGATTTCACTTAAATGGAAGTTGATATTCTGAGAAAATTAAGGAGGAGACCAAAGCACAGCAGTAAGTGGTTGGGAGTGAAGGAGAGTTCGTTTCATTAGTTATCCTCCCAGTGGAAGAAATACAGTAATTTCTTTTGGTATGAAAGGAATGTCTTAGGAGGAGGTTGAAAGTTGCAGAGTAGTGCCTGAGACTGAGGAAGGTGGTGACGCTGGAGTATTCAGCAGTAAATGTACCTGAGTCGCTGCAAATACCTGGAAGGCAGTCTGCTTGCTGGGAGCAGCTGGAGCTCAGAGGCTGGCAGGAGTCTGAAATCCTTGAGTGCTTCAGTAATTGACAAAAACTGTCATGATAGTTCCTAAAAGACTGTTGGTGTGTGCCATCCTCCCGTATGAGCTATAAAAAGTGATCTGTGAAGTTGAGAAATCGATGAGTCAGTTCTTGGAGGAAAATGCCATAAAACTTCGAAATTTTGTGATGAGTTGAAAACTTCTGTTCTGCCGTGACTTAGACCTTTCAACTTGGGGCTAAGGAGATCTGGTGTTTTGGCTGAGACTGACTGGAGAAGGGACACGTTGCAATTCTGCTAGTACAACTACTTTCTTCGTTTTCTTTTGTTCTACAAACTGGTGCTAACGTAAGTAGCTGGGATCTGTAACCCCTTGTCTCTGTGCTCTCCCCGGTGCCGTTATAATTGGTGCCCTGATAGGTCTCTCAAATCCTTGGTCACCTGTAAAGCTGTTGTTTGAACCACCCGGTTACCCGGTCTTTCCTGCACAAAGTATCGAAGCCTCACCAGCAGTGCTTTCAAACTCTCCTCTCTATCAAAGCAGAGTGTCTTGAGAGCCTCACAGATCATAGGAGCATCCCCTAAGGCCTTCCCAGCTTAAAACGTTCAACTTTGAAATCCTCAGATAATCTCTCTGTCATCAGCAATCCCAATACATGGGGTTTGTCTCTCCAGACGCACCTCTGGAAGCGGTTTCTTCTGGCTGAGGAAGGGCTGTGACTGCAGATGCCTGGGGCAGTGCACCTGGGCACACAAGGCTCCAGCAGCTGCTCCAGGGTTGTTGCTGCTGTTCTTGTGGCTGCCAGCTGAGCTGCGAGTTGGACTCGCTGCTGTTTCGGAGCTGCCGCAGTTGGATCACAGTCTGGGCTTCCTGAAGGTGTTGCTGAGCTACAGCAGAAGGATGAAAATCAGAGTCTTCTGCTTCAGCTGTTGTTTCCTCAGCCACTTGTTCATTGGTCTGTTAATAGCTTTTTATGGTAGCCGTTGCATGGAGGAAAGTAACATCTGATATCATGGATACATTGGTAAGGCTTTCTGCTGCTTCCAGCAAAAGATTGTGTGGCTCGTGACTGCATTGAGTGTCGCCCATTGGCTAGAGTTTGTCCTCATTACCAAAACCCATTCAAAGTTGAGACTAATCCCTGCATTCTCTGAATGGACCATCCCTCATGTTATGAGTGGAGCTTGGGAACGTTCCCTTGCCTGATCAGTTATGAGAGATTAAACTACAGTTCCTCATGGAAGTTTAGCATGTGCTGGTGTTGTGGAATTAAGCAGCCAGATTTTTCCAAGACTCAGAATAATTGCACGTTGATAAGTTTAACTCTGTTAGTTCCATGTGTGGCCTCCCCACGAGGTTTTGTTCAGAGTTTGGTGAGAGTCCTCCATCTGATTTAGTTCATAAAACTGACAGCATCAAAGTTTCATGACACCCTGGTAGCGGTCTGTAGCTCACATGGAACTGCATGAAACACCAGAATCTGTTGTTCTTTGAATTCCATCAAGATGGTGCAGATACACAGAGGTGACTTCAGCTCTGTTTCCCTGCTGATGAGAACACCTTGCTAGGTTTCAGACAGCAGCATGTTACAATCAGCTGCTTTTTGATGTGTGCAGGAGACCTCAGACTCGTTACTGTAAGACCAAGCATCATCATCTTGACACTGATCTTTCTGTTCTCTGCGTACAGAAAGCAGTTCAAATTGTTGCCCTGCAGCTTGGAGGCTCATCAGTGTGCCCGTGGGAGCACCGGGAAGAAATGTTTGCAGCAGGACGCTGAAAGCAGATGCCTCCAGTGGGCATTCTAAGTAGAACTTAGTTCATCCACTGACGCGGAATGTTTTTATGGAAAGGAAAGCCTCATTGCCTGGTAAGTGCAAGATGATGTTGCAGAAAGAGGTAATAACGGCAAATATGGTGCATTAGCATGATCACGCAGAGTGATTGTTTGCCACTTTGGACTCAGGAGATTGCCTTTGGAGCGCTGTGTCCAGTGTTCTTTGGTCTCTGAAGAACAGCAGAAGGCATGGACTTACTGGAGCAAGTCCCGAGAGCAGCTGCCAGGATGGTTTGGGGCTGAGGTACTCGCATACAGAGAGGCTGGGACACCTGAGTGTGTTCAGGCTTGGCGAGAGAAAGGTGAGGGGGACCTTACTACTTTCTTCAGCTACATAGTGTGAGGATGCGAGGAAGACAGAAATACTCTGTTCAGAGGCATACATCGAAAGGACAACAGGCAGCAGGTTACAGTGAAGAAATTCTGGCTGGACATAAAAATGTTCTCCCTGTGAGGGCATTTAAACACCGGGGCAGGTGCCCAGGGAGGCTGCAGAGCGTCCAGCCTTGGAGGTGGACTGCAGAAGGCATTGAGCAACCCACTGTGGTTGCCCCCTGCTTTGAGTTGCTTGGAGTAGCTGACCTCTGGAGATCCCTTCCCAGCTAAACTATTTAGTTCTAAATATTAATAGCATCACTTAGTGTAAGAGTGTGTTGAGGTGCAACCCAGAAAAGCAGAACGAGAGCTCTGAGGGCTAAAAAGGCTTGAAATATTTAGTTTGCCTTCCAGCTTTAAAAATGAAATCATAAAGTGGGGACTAAACGTGGGAAATTTGGTCTGCAATATTCATTCCTAATTTAAAAGTTGCAACCTTCCGAGCTCAGAATGAAGTGACTACCAAAACTCCAAAGACCTGCAAAGATTATGTAAAATCACTAACAGATGGTTTGTCTCTTTTTGATGTATTAGGTTATTAAACAGCAAGCTGGTTTTTTACTATACAAAATACTAGGATTTCAAAGACTGGTGTACTTAGCTTAGCGCACAGACTTCTGGTGGGCTCTCCTGATTTCGGGAATACAGCAAATCTCAAGAAAATCACATACCTAAATGACAGGTAGTCAGATAGGCTCCTGGGCAGCTATTTAATTTATTTTTGAACTTGGATGTGCAGCTACAGCAACCTAATTACTATACAGCCTGGCTATTGTTACTACTTGTCCGTTCTGTTAAAAGCTACCCCAGAAAGTAAGAATATATATAACATTTTTATATATGTACTGCCTGTGTCTCGACAAACCACTTCTGCCATCTCTCTCTTTCTTGATTCTTAACTTTAAAATCTGGGTAAAAAATTGCACCTTAACATATTTCCCTGTCTCTTCCATCCCAGTAGAGAGTAAATTGTGAGGCTGGAAGTCTTGCAGAAAATCCGCTGCTGGCAGCTCCCTCAGAGAAGGCTCCAGTCCAAAATGACAACTGCAGCAGTGCACAGGAATTGTCTCTCAAATAAGCATAGCCCTGTGAAGCCATTTAGGGCTACACAGAGTCCAACCAACACCTTGAACTCTGTCCAGGAACCCTGGAGATTAAGGAGCTCTGTTGCCAGCAGCATGACCTGAAACACAACCTGTCCATGTCACTGGAGGGTTTAGAAGCCTATTTTCCTCTGATACTCCTTTCAAACTCTTAATAATAGCGTGGCACAGATAAAAGATGTGAGGTTGACTAGTGAAGTCTCTTAAATTTGGATTTAAATGAAGATAATACTTTTTTTTCCCCCTAACCATGTTAGTTTTGTTAGAGGATTTTCTTCTGACAGAACAAATTTGAATAAAAGTACTTTGCTAAGCATGACGACGTACACTTTGTACAGTTGTAGGCATTGTCTGGCCGCCCAATATTGTCACAAGGAAAGTTAATTAGGCAGTTCAGATTTTCATGTTCAGAAAGCACCCAGACAGCGTGACTCATTCTGGAAGTGGGAAGAGATCAAATCCAACGTGTATCACCGGAAACTAACTTTTTTTTTTTTTTGTCTCTAGGGTGATATGTATCTCAGTGTCTCAGCTCCAATTCATTAAAAAAAAAAAAAAAAAAAAAAAAAAGAAAGGAAAGAAAAAGAACAAAGTAATTAAACAGTGTGCCCTCTGACAATGATCTTAAACTGTCATTCTCTGGTTTGTGGCAGAGATCTGTGGCATGTTCCATGCTGCTCTGGTGTCGATGACAAGGTGCTCAGCAGCCACCTTGGTGCATGGCAGGGGCTTTGGACATCTTCTGTCTTGCAGCTCCCTGAAAAACCTTCTGGTACAGCTGGAGGCTGAGACTGGAAGTTGCTTTTCTTGGTTTTCTTTGGCAAGCTGAGTAGAAGTAGGATAGACCCTTTAGTGTCTACAGACTGGATTTTATAACTAGTGGCAGGTGATTTTTCTCTTCTTTTTTAAAGGATTTTTAATCTGAGTAATTTTCTTAATCTGTGTTAGGCTTGTGCATCACCAAAAAAGCCAGAAGTAAATAACAGGATACTGAGTCGCAAGGCAGTTCTAAAGAAGGCTAACGAGACCATTGGACTTACACCCAGCACTAGTGGCAGCTGTTGTATATTTCCATATTTGCATTTTTAAGAGGGAAAAAAAAAATTTACAAAAAGGAAAAAATACCGTATCTGAGGGAATAGTCTTGAAGGAAGATTTACAGAATTGGGCCAGTTTTACATTCTTTTACACCAGAGTAGGGAGTGAAAGGATCTACCCCTACAGACATAGACAAAGTTGCAAAACTGAACCTTGACTGGCCAAGTGGTGGGGTTGGTGAAATTACATGTGCATGTAGTCAGGAAGATCGCCCCAAACACCAGGAATGTCTGGTCACCTGATCTGTTCCCCTTGGAAGCAGGACTTGTGTGGTGGTGCCATCTGTGTTTGCATGCTCTGGTTTATTTGTGCAGGTGTGTTCCTGCATAAATGGGATGTTTGTGCCTGATTTTAACCATGCTTCAGCTGGAACAACCACTTAAGCATGGGCAAATCGGTCATGTGCCCTTGCCACAAAGAAGGCAGATGGTATCATGGGCTGCCCTGGGCAAAGTGCTACCAGCAGGTTGGGAGAGGTGATCCTTCCCCTCTGCTCAGCTCTGGTGAGACGACACCTGGAGTGCTGGGTCCAGTTCTGGGCCCCCCAATGCCAGAGGGACCTGGACATGCTGGAGACAGGCCATCAGAGGGCCACAAACATGATGCAGGGCCTGAAGCACCTCTTCTACAAGGAGAGGCTGAGAGAGCTGGGACTGCTCAGCCTGGAGGAGAGGAGGCTCAGGGGGATCTCATCAATGTCCATAAATCCCTGAAGGGAGGGTGCAAAGAGTACAGAGCCAGGCTCTTCCCGGTGGTGCCCAGTGCCAGGCCCAGAGGCCATGGGCACAGCCTGGCACACGGGAGGCTCCCCCTGAGCACCAGGAGCACCGCTGTGCTGGGCAGGTGGCAGAGCCCTGGCACAGGCTGCCCACAGGCTGTGGGGTCTCCTCCTGGGGGATCTTCCAAAGCTGCCAGGCTGCGGTGCTGGGCACCCTGCTCTGGGTGTCCCTGCTGGAGCGGGGGTTGGGCCAGGTGGACCCAGAGGTCCCTGCCCACCTCAGCCGTTCTGTGGTGCTGTCATTCCATGGAGAAGCATTGCTGGCAGATCCATGCCTGCAGTGGGTATCTGAAGTTGCAGTGCTGAGGCCTTTTCATTACCCTCTTTTTCTAATTACAGTATATATATTTTTTTATTTTGTCACATCATGAAAAACTATTCATAGTCAGAATGAAACTCTTTGCTGGAGAAAATGTATTTCATTTTGGGAGCTGCTTAGTGTGATGCTGATGGCAGCGTTGCTGCTGGGGCAGAGCCCTGCTCCATGCTGCCTGCTGGGACAGCTCGAGCCCCGCTGTGTGTCAGACTGCAGCTAGGTGCAGCTGCACGTGGGCACTGGTCGTCTCATGGCAAACAGCTTGTGGTCACGGCCTTTGTCTGCCCACAGATGAGGAAAGACTGCAGCTGTTTGTATGTGTGGTCAGCACAAAAACTAAATGCTACTAATGGGAAAAAAGCTAAAGTTTTTCCTCTTCTATTTAAAACATGCTAGAGGATGTTGTGATGAATGTTGCAACGGTTTGCTCCAGCGTTGCATGCAGTCCGTACTGATGGTCTAACAGGCTTATTATACTAGAGCCTGCAGACCTTCTGAGGTGATGGCCTGCTGGAAAATGACTCTCTGCTTTGTTAAATGTTACCGATAACTACAGGCCTCAGAGTCTTAACTCCAAAAGTGAGATAACTCCTTGCCACTTTGTTTCAATGTATTTGAAAGTGGTTTTATATATTATTCTGTGGAGAAATTACTCTCTATCTTAAAATGCAATTGAGTATTTTTAAAGGGTAGTTATTTTCTCTAGGCACAGCATTACTCATCTTTAGCATCTCATCAGTTGTTTTTCTGAATTCTTGGGAGGTTTTGCTGGGCACTTAATTCACTCCTCTGCGTGGCTGTTGGGTGGTGGTGGGTTTTGTTCGGTTTTGAGACCATGTAGATGTCTTAGTAGACAACCTTTGTCTCTGTTTCATAAATGCAGTGGTATGTGATTGATTTAACTTTTATAGTCTATTCTTGCAAATACATCATTTATTACTGGACACTTAACATGAAATCCTACAATAAAAGATAATGCTTTAATAGGACAAGCTGTCTTTCTAATTGCTACAACAATACCACTCGAGTTACAGAATGACCATTCTGTGTGCTTGCAGAAAATGATCTCTTTTTAAAGAAGGCTTTGTTTTCATTGTTGAAATGAGAAGAGTTGGCTGGAAGTAGCAGCTTTTTATTTTATTTTATTTTATTTTATTTTATTTTATTTTATTTTATTTTATTNTTTTATTTATTTTATTTTATTTTATTTTATTTTATTTTATTTCTGATTTCCCTTATAGCAGTGCTTCCCTAAAACCTTCAGCCTAGGCCATCTGAATTTTCCAGCTGCTCCAGCTCTCTCCTCCGGTCCCTCGGGCCCTCCCAGGTGTGCTGTTCATCCCAGGCAGGTCTGGCCCTCCCTACCCTCACCCTGCAGCATCCCAGCGCCTCACTCGCTGCCCTCCTGAAGTCCCTTCTGCCACCAAGGCCCTGATTATCCCACTGCCTGCAGCCGGTCCACGGCTTTGTGTCACCTTACTGTTTGGTCATGTGGCACTGGGGACCCGATGAGCACTGCACAGCAGGTCTGATCTTTAGGAGCCAGAAACACAGGTGTCTCTGGAGCTTCCTATCTCAACAGGCCAGGAGTCTGAAGAGCTGCCATATGCTGTATTTTGGTGCCTGGATTTAGCTTACTGACTCCTTGTATTATAAAGGCGGTAACAGGAGATTGCTGAACTAGTCAGGTTATTGGATTTGCAGGTTTTAGCAAAGCAGAGCTTTCTTTGTTTGCACCGTGTACTTTCTAGTGATGCTATTGTACCCTGTCACAGCTGTGACAGGAGATCCACATTGTTTCTGACTAAGATTTCTTTGTTGACCTCCTCATTCCCAGTAGGAAGCCTGGTGTACTGCTCAAAACCTTAACATGAATGCCTTGCTGTCATTGCAGACGTCGTTTAATGGGATGATGTGACATCTTGTAAACCTTGGGCAGCACAACTTCTTTTGGGAAGAAAATTCTTCAAGTAGAGGCAGCTGTTTTAAGTAACTGACATTATGCAAGAAACTAGTGTTAGAAAATATTTTCTTAATTCACACAACTGCAGCTTGTTAGAATATTTGGTGTAAACTAAACAATACAACGCAAGTACTCAGCTTGCTCCAAGTTTGGTCAGAGCACGAGGACGAAGGTTTACCAGCAGCTGACTGTCAGACCTGGTTCCTTAAAGACATGAGGACGGAGTCTGGGAAGTTGTTTTGTGCTGTAAGGGGGTTTGCTTTCATGTGCTGTTGTTTATTGTTATGCTTGTTACTGCAGAAGGCATTGAGGGGACTCGTCTTTGCACATGAACTTGCAGAACCCACACCCTTGTTTTTAAGGCAGGTTCTCAAGCCAGATCAGGTATTTGCCCAAACTGTGCGTGTGGAGCCCTAAGTACACCACTCCTTGCTGTGAAGGTCTCAGTTACAGGTACACGTAGCTGGTATCTTACACACCCTCTGCCAAAACAGGCGTTTCTGGTAGTGCAGCAGAAGTGCCTGGCTCCAGTCAGGGAGATGCTAAGCTGATATCTGGCCAAGTGGTGCTGCTTGCTTGTAAGGGCAGCTCTTGGGCATAGGTGAGCTGGACGGGCTTCTTATTTTGCCTACAGAAGTTTAATATGCTTAACGTTATCCAATACCGGCAACTGAGGTAGCCTAAATACCGCAGCAGGGACTGATTAGCTTTTTCAGATCACTGCTTTTATTTGCTGTTTGCAAAGAGGCTTAATCCAGTGCTGCAGATCAGGCTTCCCACTGTGCTCGTGGGTAGCTTTCCCTCAGCCTTTGTGTGGCAGTGGCAGAAATTAGTGAGGAGCCTCCTCCTGCCGCCAGCTGAAGGGCTGCGAGGTAGCGGTGCTGGCGGCACTTCTAGGGGTGCTCAGCAGCAGTGCTGGGAAACCGGAGCTTGGGCTTCTGATGGGCAGCTTCGATTCTGGGCCTGTGATAAAGTCATCAGTGCAGTAGCATGGTGGCAAAGGATTTCATTCACCAGCTTGAATCACTTTGATATTTTCAATCAAGCATAAAGCCTTGCTGCTGTTACATTGCTACATGTGTGTGTTGGACTGGCAGTGCTGGGCAGCGCAGGGGGTAAGGGCTGGGCTTGTGTTTCAGTGGGGCTTAGCTCAATACAAGTGAAATTGAACAAACAAAAAGCTGGCTGCGGCCTAGCTCCTGACTTCCCTTCGAGCATTTCATCTCCGCAAAGCAGCAGGAAGATCTTGACATCCAGAGCAGGTCTGTGAAATAACAGGGAAAGCAGCTCTGTTGTGAACAAATACGAGTGGCTCCAGAACAAAAGGGTGCTTCTTGGTGCCTTTCTATCAAGAGCCCTAATGTTTCAATGCCACTGCATAAAATACACATTATTCCATGTATTAATATTATGAGGGGCTGGTTTAATCAGTTTCACCTTCCACTGAAACTGAAACATACCTGCAGGTCCTGCTGTACCTGTCCATAAATGCAGGTTTATTACACTTATTGTGCAAGAGTGCAAGAGTGTCGGGACATTCAGAAAGCAGTTACTGAATACATTTCAGTGCTTAGTGTGGGCTCCTTTCATAGCTCCTCACACAATGTACCAATATGATCAATTTTGCTAACAAGAAAAGGGGAACACAAATGGCTACCAATGGATTTATTTCTCTTCAGTATTTTTCCTTATAAAAAACTTTTAGTTTCCATAATAGACTTTGTATTTCTCAGGACCGGTTTTTTAATTATTATTATTATTATCATTATCATTATTATTATTATTATTATAGCAACTCACAACTTTTACTACTCAAAAATAATTCCTTTCTTTGTTTGGTGAATTAGAAACAATGAGGAGAAGCCGAAGTCTGCCCAAGCCAGGTGTTTCTTGTTGGCAGCCTGCTCCCTAATGACTCTGGCTCTCATACAGCAGCTGCCTGCTAGCCTCCTTTGTATGGCCCATTGTTGCCACACACCCCTCGTTAATACACATGCTGCCCGGGGCAGCCCCTGCGAATGACATCAACTTGCTTATCTTAGAAACCCCAAACCTGATGCAGGGTGGGGAGGTTGCCTTGCATCTGCCTGGCCAACTAATTGTGAGCGCTGCGGGTTGTGATTGGCTCCCCTTCCGCTCGGTAATAGGTTAAGCAAAGACATTGCGGGTCCATCTGTTCATCCATTCATTGTTCTGCTCGCTTGCCTCAAGTCTGCAGCTGAAATCGTGTTAAGGAGTTGCTCCTGGAACAGCTACAAGAAACCAATGCCTGTGTGCTTCCCGGCGAACGTAAGTATTGGGGCTTTTCTGCGCAAAGGGGACGCTTCGCCTTTCTGGCGTTGCAGCAGGGCAGCATGCCTTCTGACAACACGGCTGGCGGGTGCGTCGGCCGAGGTGTGCGCACTTTGGGCATCTGGAAAAAAGAGAGGAAAAAAGCATATCTGAAGACTAAGTATATTAAAGAGCGATCTTCTAGCTCAGTGCGTTCTATGAAGGAACTTTTAAAAGCACTAGGAATGGTGTGTTTCTAAGAATTTGAAGAAGGTAGGCAGTAACCATCAGTAAAACAAATTTTCTGCTAGCCCCATGGGGGTAAGGTTTCAACTGAGTTATGAGTATTTTTTGTTTGGTTTGTTGTTTTTTTTGCAAGTAGGCTATTATTTTAATTTTTGAGTGGTAGAAAATGCTTTTTTAAAACAGCCAAACAAACTGTTGTACCATACAATGGGTAAATTTTTATGGTTTTGAAGACAGGAAGAGCTCTGTTGTGGGCTCTGTGAAGATGCTGCAGTGTGAGATAGAGCGTTAGGGTATTCTCAGGTGGGAATGTTGCATCCAAAGCTTTCGTGCTTTGAGAGATATACGTAAGTGTGTCAGGTCTAGCCCAGTTATTTTTGTAAAGTTTCTAATCTGTTCTGTTTTATGTTTTGAGTTCAGATGTTAGGCTGAAGAACAAACACGGTGACTCCATGAGCCTGTGTTCCAAGGATCCTGGAAAGGGGAAAAAAAAAACAAAAACAAAAACACAAAGCCCTTCATATATCTGTTGAGAGGGAAAGAGAGTATATAAAAGGGTTAAAAAGAGGTTTGCATTTCTACCACATGCCCTATTGTGTGAACATATGCATGAGTCTATTGAAAGTTTTCAGAAGATGGGCAGGCCACCAGTTGCTGGTCTCCTGCAGTTCCAGTAGACATCTGTTGCCCCAGAGCATTAACCAATCTGTTCAATGGGACATCCTTCCTTTGTTGGACCGAGTGGTGCAGACAACAGCACTCGCTGAAATACAATGGTAATTAAATACATAGAAACTACAGCAGTAGGTATTTATTACATATTCATTATTTTATTTGCATTGTTGCAGTATCATTACAATTTGGGTAACATACTTTTTTTTTTTTTTTTTTCTGATCAGCTATGCGCTTCTTTTGGTGACAAGTAATTACAGTGTTTCAACAAACTGATTTCAGCATTTCCCATTTTCTTTTTAGAAGACTTAGGAAAAGACTTCCTGTGTGAAAACAAGATGAACTACTTCACTGTAGAATATATCTCCAGAAACTTTTTTGGAAGGTCTTTTGAGAATACACAGTTCTGTTACTTTGCCGTGAGACACACTATTTTACTCCCTGTTATTTTCCTCCAAGAACAAAATTTGCATTAAACTGCTTATGTTCAGTTGTAAGTGGAAAATATTCAGAATATGCATGCAAAGACGAGATGAACTCTTTGCCCACATTCCTGTGAGAAATAGAAATATTTTGTGTGAAATGAATTAATGAGTCGATTGTTGTTAATGGTTAGTGGAAAATGGTGGTGACTTAAGAAATGGAAAAGGATTACAGCTGTACCATGTAGCAGCACAGTGCTGGTCTGAAGTACTGATACGTGTCTGTGACTCAGTAATACGTTATTTTAGGCTTTTATCAACGAACCTATGAGATGCTCTAGTTTCAAACAGGCTACAGTTTGTTCTTAGGAGTTACATTGCTACAGCTGTCTGCAAGTTGGGATTTAATAATCTCATTTATTTTCTTTTTAATAAAAACAAATGATATTGTTCAACTGTGAGCATAACCCAAAGTTGCAGGCTTTTCTTGACAAGAATTTTTTGGCTGATTTTGTTTGCTTGTTTGGCTCTCAGTTGAGTCAGAAATCATGGCAGATATTTTTCTTATCTGTGTTGCATTGTATCAGTAAGCCTGCTTTAGAACCTTACATGCATAATGAGGGTTCCTTGTAAATAAAGAATGCAAGGAGTTTTTCTTATCCGATGTTCCTTCTCGAATAAATGTGACCTTTCCTCTTTTCTTGTGAGCCTCATTGTCCTGCAAATAGGTACACTGGTGTTTATTTGGAATACAAATTCAGTCAAACCAACTGCCTGGCACATTGCTCTTCACTAAGCAGATCAAGATAAAATTATCAGCTCCAGCAGCATTTACCAGTGACATCTGATTTTCATGGTTCTAACCAGCGAGCCTCCTAAAGGGCGTTGCGTTGGGAGCTCCCATGTGCAGCATTTCAAGAGATGCTGCTGACCGCGAGTATGGTGTGCAGAGTTCAGATGTTGCAAAAAATCTGTCTGAAAAGTTTGCATGCAGGGTATAGGCCAAATGCCAGGAATAGCATGCTGCTTGTGCCAAACTATTTCAGAACCCTTTAGTTTGGGGTTGGCAGTAGGCACATCATTTAACTGCCCTTGTGAGACCGACAGGAGACTTAGTGCAGGTACGTGCGAGGCTGGTGATGGAGGCATTCCAGCAAGGCACAAAGCTCAGGTCCTGGCCGCTGGTTGTACGCAGTTGATGTGCAAATCATCTGAAGTATGTTTCATATAAGGGCTGATCTTTGGGTACATTCATATGCCAATGAGGTTTTAAATCGCACCGGAGGCTGTTGCGGTTGCAGTTGCTGTGAGGCACTTAAACTTCAGCAAAGAAGCAATTGGAAAATGACTTAAGTATTATTTTCAGTAACACTAGACAAACAAAACCATGCTTGAGACCTGGACACTTCAAGATTTGTTTATTCCACGCTGTTGATATCCAACCTCATCTTCCCTTCTTCCAGCAAAAAAAAAAAACAAAAAAAAAAACAACCCCACTCTCTGCCTTTAGCTCAATGCCATTTCACAGTACATGGATTTAGGCAGCGCCCCATTATCTGGGCGCGCTCGGTGCCGGCAGTACATGAGCCAGCTCAACTTTTCAGGCCAGCTTAGGAGTGTCGCCCGTTAACGGGACTTCCTCGAGTCCCAGCAGATTGCGGGCTTGGGAACAATGATGTCGGGCCTTCCAGATTGCTTTGGCAGCTGCATTGTTCTCAGAGGGGAAACCAGACGCACTTAAGTCCCACTCTTTTTCATGGGCTTTTGTTCATACCAAATTATTCTTTTGCCGTGCTAGTATTCATGATGGTATGTTAAAGGAGTGCATCCTAGCAACTAAGGCTTGTTGCTAAGCAGCCTTGCTTCCAAGAGATTTTTCTTGTTTGAGGGTTGTTTTTTTTTTTTTTTTTTCTTGGGTGTCAGTCCTGTGAAGACCACAGTGTTGGTTTTTTAACTGTATCCTTTTATTGGGATATTGTTGTGATTTGTTACTAGCACTGTGCTATCAAGTGCATTACATTAGTTAATAAATCACTGGGTGAAAAGGTTTGTTTCCTAAGTTCTTGTTGTGTGTTGTTGCTTGAAATCCTAAAGCTTCAAGTTAAGGGACTGTAATATTCCTTGGTAGGCTGCTTGAGAGGGGTTTATGGCCTTCCTCCCTTCTAATATGGTCAGATCTAAATAAAACTGAAAGTGGAATATTTTCTTTTATAGAAATGGATTGTGAGGTTATATAGAAAATGCTGATGATGGATTTTTATTTTTTTATTTTGTACTAAAAATACTTTTGCAAACTAAGTTTTTGTACTTGATAACCAAAAATCTCTACCCCAGTGCTGGTGGCTTAGCATTCAGGGCCTATTGAAGCTGCTGTTACCAAATCACGGATGTGAATTCTTGCTTGATTCCCTTTAGTGTTAACACAAGCCTAGATGAATTGCTCTCATGTGCACTAAGGTCTTTTACCCTAGGAGAGGAGCACACACTGTACTTTAAAAATACTGGGTAGTTCTTATGTGCTGTCCTGTAATGGTTTTCCTCAGTATAACCTCTTTGGTGAAGTTTGTATCTGAACTGTGTTTGTCAAGTTCAAGTGAAAACCTTTGCATCTGTATTTTACTTTTATATTCTGCCTTGCAAGATTGAAGTGTGGAAGAACTCTTTGTTTTATAGTCTTCCCTTGGTGGAAATTTTTCTTTATTATGGTTACCCTGCAATACAGTCGCTCTATATGGTCCATTTTCATCGATGAGAAATGATCTTTTGCTTTTTTAGTTGAAGCATTTAGCAAAAATTCCCACCTAGAAGAACAAAACAAGGGGAAAAGGTAGCAAGCTGTCCTTTAGAAATGTAGGTTGTGGAAGTAATCTCTGTGATGAAATGAGTAGCTAAGCTCTGTGTAACAGCCATTGTGCAGAATTCCTCCAGAAAAAACTGGTGCAGCAAGTGTACTAGGTCCAGAAAACTGTAACTTTTCTTCTTCCATTCTTTCTACGTGGCTTCTTTCTATATTTTTAGTGCAATCCAACAAATGGCTTGCACAAGTCAAGTCCAAGAGTTGAAATTAACATTTAATTTTGTTGCCTTATCAACTTGACAAAGAGCCTGTTGTAATCAATGCAAAGACTTCATTGCCTTTATTGGCCGTTAGATCAATCCATGCTTCTACGTTCTGCATGAGTTGGTAGTGCAGCACTCTGCTGGGAGCAGGTAGTCTTTCTTTACTGAAGTATCGCTTTATAGGGGAATTCAGAAGTAGGTTGAGTGTATTCAGTTTAAGAGACAGTGTCTATTAGGACCAAGAAGTTTTTATTTAGTGAAGTTTTCTTTTACTATTTCATTTTGTTTATTTTAGCATCTTTTATTTGCCAAATAAGCCAGCTAATCTAGTGTTATGCTAATTTCTATTGCACAGAGACTCTAAGCTACTTAATTTGAAGGGTTTTCTAGTACATGCATTTTATAGCTGCATTTTTATTTTATTATTGCAATATTGTCTAAAGGTAGAAGAAAACCTGGATTCCATCAGGTCTTGATAAGAGTTCTGAGCTACAGTAAAAAAACTTGTAGCGTTCAGTTGCCTATTCTTTCATAAACCCATTTCTGGAAATGGTTAAGTAAAAGCATTTCATACATTTGGAAAACAAGTGATCAGTTGTTGATCAGCTTAGCTATGTATACTCCTTTGCAAAAGTTGTTTCCCCGACAAAGTTTTTCTTGCTTAAAAAAAAAAAAAGTCATATTTCTTTGCTGGGAGAGACTGAGTGCAATTCTGAAGAAGCAGCAAGAAAATACAAAACAAATAAGATGTGTAACCAGTTGCAACATTTTTGTTCTCTCTTTAGGAATACGGAACGCTTTATATTCAGGAATACAAGAAAAACAGCAAAGTGGAGTCAAGTACATGCAGCAGCTTCATGGGCCTGAAGGATCATCTAGGGCATGACTTAGGCCATCTTTATGTGGGGAGCACTGGCACGCAGATAAATGCAATCGTACCTTGGTCAGTGGCGGAGAAGCCGACGATGGATAAGGTGAATTCTAGGAAAGAAGATGTAGACAAGGAGGCATCTGAAGAGACTTCAGGAAGCTCCAGCTGTGACTCTGAAGAAAGCACAAATTCTGATAATGATTCAGAGAAACTGAATAATTCTGCATCAGAATCACGTTTATTACCTAAGACTCACCGACAGCTGTGCCGATCTCCTTGCTTAGAGCCTCATATACTAAAAAGAAATGAAATCTTGCAAGACTTTAGGATAGAAGAGGCTCAGACAGTACCGAAGGAAGGCAAAAAGCCCCCTGATGTGGTGAAAGAATATCAAACCAAACTGGAGTTTGCACTGAAGTTGGGTTACTCTGAAGAGCAAGTTCAACTTGTACTAAATAAACTTGGTACTGATGCTTTAATAAATGATATTTTGGGAGAACTTGTCAAACTTGGGAATAAAACTGAGACTGATCAGGCTGTAACTAATGCTAACACTAGTGTAATGCGTGAGGCGTCTTCCATAGAGTCTCAGAGGTCAGAATCTCCGCTGCAGGAGGATGTGACGGAGGATGGTGACAACCTGAGGCCAATAGTTATTGATGGCAGCAATGTTGCAATGAGGTATGTGACCATGAAGCTTTTGCATTTATATTTAAATGGAAAAAGAATTACTTTGTCCAGTTCAAGCACTGATGAACTATATAATTGCCTAAATCTGTATGCAGGTTCTCTTGCAAGCATCTTCCTTAACCACATCATATGCCAATCTTGTAGTCAGGTTAGAGGTCTGTAAGAGTTCAGTGTCAATCTCCCTGTGTAAGCAGCTATCAAATCTCTCCTTCCCACTGCCAGTCTAATACTTAATGAGCTTTTGTATGCTTAACAACCCTTTATTAGGCGCCACTGCTATGAGCAGTTGCTGTATCCAGTTACATACAGGAGAGCAAAGCAAATGTAAGATTCTTTAGAGTTACAAAATAGTGACTTAGAAGAGAGTGGCAGAAGTGATACTTGATGGGTTGTTCTGTAAGTGATTTGTCTGTAAAATTTGACTGTTGGTTGTCAGGTTTGGAGCTAGGTTTTACTGCTGTTACTATCTGAGATTACTACACCTTTAGACTTTCACTTACCTGCAGGATACACATCTACCTGCAGCATTCAGCCATTCAACCCCAGACATCTGTGTGGAGAGCAAGAAACTCCCCTCTTGTCTGAGGGGAGGCAGAACGTTCATTCTTCCTCAGTGATGAGAGAGAAGGAAATGGCACAGAGGTTCTCAGAGATGTTTTTTTTTTTTTTTTTGTCTTTATAAATGACTAAGTGGCAAATTGATTAGTTACTAGTTAGAAGGATATTTTAGTCTCTTAATGAACTAAAAGATGGTGCAAGACACTTCTGGGCTAAAGGGATTTTTTTTAATTATTTTATTATTTTCTATTTAATTTAATTATCTTTAAGTGAGGCTTTTTCAAATGTAATTTAAATACAGCTCTTTACAGCAACAGAATAGTTTTAAAATATTTGAGTAAATTTGACTAGCCCATAAACTATGGATAGTTCTTCTAAATGGGGTATTCCAATGAGTTTCTTCCACCAGATGTGTCATTCCTAATCTTTTTTTGTTCAACTTGAGTTGTATAGGAGTTACGTCCAGCTGAACAAACACTATTCTGATGCTAAAATGGATTTGAAATGCATTTTACACAAATACAAAACACTTACGTGTTAGCTAGTTGGCACAGCTCGGACATGATGACTGAACTCAGGTGCAACTTTTCCTGTTAACTTCACCATAAAGATTCCAGAAGTAGAATCACAGAGTATCCTGAGCTGGAAGGGACCCTCAAGGCTCATAAGTCCAACCCCTGGCCCCACACAGCACCACCCAACCCAAACCCTGTCTCTGAGAGCGGTGTCCAAACGCTCCTTGAGCTCTGGCAGCTCGGGGCCGTGCCCGCTGCCCTGGGGAGCCTGTTCCATGCCCACCAGCCCCTGGTGCAGAACCTTTTCCTCACCCCCAGCCTGACCCTCCCCTGACACAGCTCCATGCCGTCCCCTCGGGCCCTGTCGCTGTCCCCAGAGAGCAGAGCTCAGCGCCTGCCCCTCTGCTCCCCTGGGAGGAAGCTGTATGCCACCGTGAGGCCTCCCCTCAGCCTCCTCTGCTGTGGGCTGAACAGACCAAGGGACCTCAGCCTCTCCTCATATGCCTTTCCCTGTAGATCCTTCCCCATCTTCATAGCCCTCCTTTGGATGCTTTCTGATAGTTTTATATCCTTTTTATGTTGTGGTGCCCCAAATTGAACACGGTGCTTGAGGTGAGGCCAAGTAGCTTCAGTTGCTTTTCCTTAATGTTTATTCAGCTGTTAGCTTAAGTAGTTAGGATGTGGCTTCCTACTCTCAATTACTTCCTTGACCACCTACATAAAATGGGCCGAATATGAACTCATGCTAGGCATGCTACAGGGCCTATATATATATATATATATAGATA
>VXAV01006952.1:48420-79768 GCA_013399715.1 Alectura lathami | reverse complement strand
ATATATATATAGATATATATATATAAAACTCTGTTGTATTAACTGATTTAATCTGTATCCAATAATCCAATTAACAGGTCTTTATTTCTTTATCACCAGTTGTAAATCATAGACTCATTGAGTTTGGAAGGGATCTTTTAGTCCAGTCCCCCACTTGCTGAGGTTCCTGTTGGCCCATTTCTCTACCTTGCCAATGTCCGTCTGAATGGCAACACCCCTGTGTGATGTACCAGCCATTCTTTCAAGTTTTCTGTCCTCTGCAAACTCATTTGAATGTGCATTCTGTCCCATCATCCAGGTCAATAATCAAGAGGTTAAGCAATGCTGGTCCCAGTATCAGTCTCCTGGGGTACACCACTAGTGACTGGCCTCCAAGTGGACTTTATGCCAATGATCTAACCCTTTGTGCGCAGCAGTTCAGCCAAGTTTCAGTCCAGCCCTCTGTCCACTTACACCACCTACACTTCATTACTTTAGCAGTGAGGATGTTATGAGAGGTGATGTCAAAACCTTTGTTCAAGTCTAAACAGCACCCACTGCTGTCCTCATCCACTGAGGCAGACATCTCATGGTTAGAAAGCTATGAGATTGGTCAAACATGATTTGCTCTTCATAATTCCATGTTGACTATCCCAATCATCTTCTTGTACTTAATATGTTTGGAAAAGGCTTCCAGGAAGATTTGCTCCATCAGCTTTGCAGGGATCAACGTGAGGCTGAGCAACCTGCAATTTCCTGAATTGTCCTTGTTGCTCTCCTTGAAGACAGAAGTGACATTTGCCCTCTTCCAGTCCTCAGGAACATCCACATTCACTGTGACCTTTCAGAGGTTACCACAAATGGCCTTGCAATGTCATCAGCCAGCTCCCTCAGCACTCCTGAGTGCATCCCGTCAGGGCCCAGTGGAAGTGTTCCCTAACGTCTGCTGAGGAAGGGTCTTCCTTGCTCCAGACTTTCCTTCTGGTCTTGGGCATGTCTGAAGGGGCAAGTATTACCCATAAAGACCAAGACAAAGAAACCATTGAGTACCTTCAGCTTTTCCACATACTTTGTCACCAGGTACTCTGTCTCGTGTCTCCAAGGCCATATCCCATGGGATTCTTCTGAAGAGAGTAAAGTGTACTCTCTTCAAGTCCAGGGTTGTGATCCAGTTTTTTCCATTGCTCTTTCTTGCAGGGTCCTGAACTCCACCACTCAGGTCACTGCAGCCAAGGCTGCTCTTGACCTTCACACTCGACCAGTTCTTCCTTGTAAGTATGAGGTACAGGAAGGTTCCCCTGTTGGAACCTCGGTCACCAGTGTGAAGAAGTTATCATCAATGCACTCTAGAAACTTCCTTGGTTGCTTGTGCCTTGCAAAGTTGGCCAGCCTGATCATAAAAACACTTCTGCTTTGTTTTCAGTCAGCCAGTTGACGAAGATGCTTTTATTCTACTTGGTCAAGCGGATTCCGTCTTTCACTAGAGTTTAGTCCTTGGTTATGCAGGAGGGCTGCTCTCATGTTTGTAAAAGGTGCATCCCTGTTGCTGATACCAGCTGTGCAACCAGTTGTTTACCCGCAGGATAGCATCTTCCCTTGAAGAAAATCATAGAACTGTAGAATGGCTTGGGTTGGAAGGGACCTCAAAGATCATCTAGTTCCAACCCCCCTGCCGTGGACAGGGTTGCCAACCACTAGATCACTAGGTCAAAACAGGTAACAGTAAGCAGGTTCATCTTTTATATGCAAAACAACAACGGTTAAACCAGAGAGAAAGACACAAGAATTCACCTGCAGTTCAGACGACCTTACTCAGATGTCTGTGTCTAAATGTCAAGGGTACTGTTACAAGTACCTAACTTCTGTGACTTGGCAACCTCTGTTCTTTTCCTTTCCTCTTTGCTTTTCCAAGGTGTTGCCAACTAGCCCACTTTGGAGCTGCTAACAGAAAAAGTGTGACCGTGAGACTCCTGGGAGCTTTCTCGTATGTTCTCACAGGGCTGGGTAGACTGAGCTGTATCCTTACCCTCATGTTGTCATAAGACAAATTCTTAATGATGCCCTACTATGATGATTGATACCATTTGCGATAATGATTTTAAGTAAGAACTGCTAATTTTCCTTTAAGGGACTTACTTGGTGCATGGATTTGGGAGGTGTTCTTATGAAGGCTGAGGTGTTTGATGTCCAATAATTAAAGTGGGGTGAGACAACTGTCCTCTTTGGGAAGCATCATGCTGCCATCTCTCTCTGTTGTGTGACTAAGAACAGGGTCTCACAAAACATCCAATGGGTTGGCACAGGGGGACTTACTTTCTGCCTCACCTCGGTCTCACAGCCAGGAATGCTTCCCTACCTGCATCTTATCTATTGACAGCACAGCAGCAAGTTGAGTTGATTCAGCTTCCTAGTTTAGAAGGGGAAAAATATTCAGAAGGGGTTATTTTTCCATTAGACCTGTAAATGAAATCATGTATCTAGGTGGCTGGGAGAACAGCTAGGTCTGAAACAAGGAAGGAGTTACTTGTCTGATGATGTGACTGGATGTTCGTATTTGTGTGATTGGTTGCATAAAGTCAAGTGGTGGTAGGTAGATCGGTGAGTTCCTTGAGGGTGAAGGGCAGCACAGGTCTAGGAGTGGGCCAGAGTAAGTTTTTCTGGCCAGCCAGAGCCAGCCTAGATGCAGGTCTAGTCTGGTGGCTACTCCTGTTCCAGACAAGCTGGTTCCGTTTTTTTGTTGTTTTGTTTAAAAACAACAGCAGAAAACAGTAAAACTCTGTTACTCTAATGGTGTTTCTGCCATTCACTACTGCTTGGAAAACCTTTCTTATACTTTGAGGTGGTGTTGCTTGTCATTCATGCCTTAAAATGAGAATGGCTGGTCAGATGCATCTTGTATATTTCAAATTTCAATGCTCCAATATTGGCTAAAGAACATGAATTCATTGAAGAGTAAAAACAAAGCAGAGCTCCCTCTTCCAACTGAACAGCAGAAAGGAATCTTTTGCAGGCTGAGACTTGCCAGATTGTCATTTAGTTTATTTTGGGTGCTCCAGATCTGCTCTTCTTTGACCCTTCTAGCTTTCACACTGCTGATCTAATCCTTTAGAGAAGTGGAAAGCTGACTGCACACCTAAGCCTAACACGTGCACACCCACAGCCTTTTGTTAGAACGCTCTTACAACAGATGAGACTGATTTGTGTGCACATGTATCTAAATTTAAAACCAGAACTGAACAGTAGATTAGGTAATCCCCTAGGGCATCTGTAGGGCTCTTGATACACACTTACCACAACTGAGAGTGAGGTTGGGCTGAGTGGTAGGAACCTGGGGTTCTTTATTCTGCTCCTGAGCAGCGATGTACACTGGCATTGCAGAGAGCTGTGTAGATCTAGTTCTACTAGAGAACTGTGTTCTTTTTGCATGTAAATGATGATGATGTAATGCAGAATTGTGATTTAGAGAATAGTCCACAGGAGTAAGAAAAGCATTTGTCCATTGACATAAAAATGCACTCAGTGCCTTATTTAGTGCGAATTGGACAGCATAGATACCAGACAGATAACACGTTTCAGTCCCCATCTGAAATGTAAGCTATCCAAAATGTTCCATTTATATAGGCAGAAAGAGGTGATATTTGCTCATCCAGCACACGTAGATTGTCAGCTCTTCACCCCAGTGTCTGCTGTCTGTTCTCCAGCACGTTCCTAGACCTGCTCCTTGTGCACACCAGGCTGCCTCCTCTGAGCCTCAGCAGTTTGGAACGGAGGGGAGAAGGTCCTGTTCCTCCGCAAGGTGACAGAGACAAGGCTTTGAGGTCCTTTGCCCCTTCATTTTAAGACTTTACTGTGTTACTGCTGAGGCTCAGAGAGTTCCTTCTGGAGAGAGAAATACGCTCTGGCATATTTGACACAATCCTATTCCCTTGCTTGTCCTTTGGGGAGAAGGTTGGGACTCTTGGAAATTGCCTTAAACTTGTTACTGCTGTGATACTTGTATTTGCTGGAATCAAAGCCAACTCAGGTCACCGAAAGTAAGGAATATGGAACACAGTTGTTAGTTACAGCTGGAAAATTTTCTCTGGGATTCATGTGCTTCTGTGCTGCATTTGATAGCTTCACCTGGCCACTGTGGTGCCTTCACTTTGTTAACAGGAGGAAGAATGAGTTTCAGGTTTCAAGTAAATCTACATACAACTTTGTGCTGAAAACATGTAGACAAGAAAGTCTGAACCTTGTTGTTGTGCTTACAGTGAAAGCGCCATGAAGACAACACTGATAAGCAAATAATTGGAGGTTGTACTTGCTGTATTAGAATTTTTATTCCACCACTTTCAAGATCACGTAGGAAAAAGAACTGAGGTCTTGATCACATGCCATCTGGGTTTGCTAGTTGAAATGGTGAGTCTTGTTCTGAGTAATTAGAGTTTTCTTAAAACTTTACCCTTAGGATTCCAAGGTGATGTGGGCACTGAACTTCAGCTTTCCCTTTTGGAAACCTTTGGCCTGTATTGGAGGCACATCCTTGCACCGGGACAGCGCACCCTGAGATAACCATGGCATACCTCGTTTATCTGTGGGAGGGGAAGGTGCTGACTGAGGGCACTCCCACTTAGGAAAGGCATTTTCCGGTTTGCTTACAGCTTCTGTGCCCATCATCCCTGCAGCTGGAGGGTGCTGGGCAGGGTCAGAAATGCACATCCACCTCTGGCAGGTGTGACAGCCCTGTGCTGCTCAGGGGGATGTGTGAGATACCCAAAGGAGCCTAACCCAGCGTTAAGCAACTGTGTTTAGGGATCTGAGTCTTGGCCACGTGTTAATCGTGACGCAGGTTCTTTGACCGTGGTGAAAGGTTCTCTGATCACCTGGTCCGCATAGGTTTTCCAGAGCTGCTAATTACCCCATGCAGCATTGACCAGAGGATTATTTGAATTGTCTCCTGTGTGCCAAATGTAGTTTCCATCTAGCATTAAATTGCATACATATTAAAGTAACATAACTAACAATTTGGCTTTATTAGCCTCTTCTCAGACTGTTGCTGAGCTCGGTAGACACCGGGACATGGATTCAGGCCTTCATCTCAGTGGCACCAGCAGCGTAAAGCAGCATTTTCTCAGTGGTCTGACTTGTTTCTTAGATTATTTTGGGAAGCTGTTTTAAGCAATAGATAAAAATATTTTTCCAGCAAGTAATGATCATGTGGCTAGGAGCTTCTTACTGGCAGCTCTGAGTGTGACTTCTCTTTGCCCGTTCTGAAGTCTGGCTGCAGTGTGCATGACTCTGGCTCGGTCAGACACCCACAGCGCTTGCCATACCCCTCAGGTGGCATTTTGGATGGTGTTACAGCTTCCAAGGCTGTTCTCCAAAGACCTCAAAGCATTGCAGTCATTTGTCATGGGCTAATGGGGAAAAAAAAAAAAAAACATTTGGAAACTGTTCTATCCGTGTTGCATATGCACCAAACTGTACAGATAAGGAGCAAATGCAATATGGATAGAAGGTCCAGGTTACTGAGGAATGCTTTGAGAGGAATTAAGGCTGTGGCCAGGAAATTGATGGAACTTTAAAAATAAATTAAAAAAAAAAAAAAAAACAGAAATAACAGTTGAGGTTAGACACAAATGCATCCTGCCAGGCTGATGAGTCACTGATCCAGGGTGGAAATCCTTATCTCTCTGTTGTGGACTGTTTTCCTGCTGTGACATGATGGAAGAAAATTTTTTGGTAGTCCTCTAAATTTACTAGACTGGTCCATGTTTTAGAAATGTTGTTCTTGTTTTTAATCAATGCACTTTTACCTGTGAAGTATCTTATGTCCAGATTTCACTTAGATAAAAACCTGAGTATGAATTGCAACAGACGCTAGTGTTGCCTTCAGCTCTGGTGTCGTTAGTGTGTGTGTGTTCTGCAGCTTTCAAAATCTGGGAGCCAAAACTGGTTTGAGTGTTGCTTTAGAGCATGCCAGAAGTCTTGCAACTATCATTAGCAGCCAGTGTTTTAGGAGTATACCTCAACTCTTTTCCATGATTTAACCGCTTGAAATAGGGGCAAGGAAGGTAACAGGGAAAATGGAAAATGCTTTCATCGGTTATTTTACCACTTTTCTGCTAACTCTGCTAGCCTAGAAAATGCCTTGGTTTTGCTCAGGAAGTGTTCAGTGTTGTACAAATACATTTTATTCTTTTAAAACCACATCTATCAACAGGCCAAATATAAAGCTGGCAATTTTTTTTTTTTAAATCATTCATGCATAGTATGAAATAGTAATAGATACTTCTTAAGGAATATTCTTATCTTCCTTTAACATGGAGTGGTGGTTTAAATATCAGCAGCAAGCAGAACCAAAGCAGAATACACTATGGTGCTGCTGCCCTGTGCCTCCGTGGGCTTGTAATATTTGGGAGGAGATTGAAAAGAAAAATGCTTCTTGACAAAGGATTACAAATGTTTCTCCTTTGCGACTAGTCAGAAGGAAGAAAGGCAGAGGAAGAAGCATGATTTCAGGCATGTCATCATATGATGCAACATACAGCTGATGAAGCACAGAGGTCATGAAAAGGAGAGCATCACATCTGCATGACCACAAAACAGGAGAAAATGACAAGTTTTAGTCACATCTTTTTCACATAATTTCTCACTAATAATTTAAATTTCTTGGAATTTGTATCAATTCAGGTACTAGCTTGGGCATGGAGCAGAAGAGTAGCAGAAAAAATGTGAAGATTTATGTGAACTTTAAATCCTCTTACTCAGTAATGCCTAGAAGTTTGTATGCATTGGAATGCATTTCCCGTTTCTGTTAGGTGGGGTTTAAGTGTATCCCAAATCTGTGTTCTGAGTGGCAAGATGGTAATGATCTGGTTAGGCGAGATAAAACTGAGGGGCTGAACTGCCCGACCCTCACTCCGCCTTGAGCAGCATGGACCGAGTTCCAACCCGATGGAAAGCAACAGGAAAGAATTCTTATTTCTTTCAGGCCAGGATCTCATTCCAGAAATGATTTCTCAGATTTATGGGTAGAAACGTACTGTTCGTACTGCGAGTGAAACGCGGTCTAACAAAACGCTTGTTCACTGTGAGGGTGAAATGTGGTGCTGTCCGCTGGAAACCACGGAGATTGTTTAGAGAAATAACAGTGCAGTGATTGCGCTGGAATTTAGAAGCTGGAACAAACCCTTCCCGACTGTTTTAAAGTGGATTGCGGTATGTGTATGGCTGCATGTGACCTGCTGATAGCATGAGCAGTAACTTCTTGTATTAGGCTTGTATCTTTCAGCCAAAAAATCCAGCAATAATAATAGTATTGTATAAAACTATATCTAGAACAACGATTGCGGTGTGGTTTGTTATTACAGTGTTATTACCGCGTAATAGTGTATCACATGATATTACGGTGCAGAACAGGGAACGTACTATTGCAGGGGGCTGTACTGTAGCCAAAACAGGTTATTAAGGTACAGAGATCTCTTGTGCCTTACAGTCTTCCTAGTAGAGCCCTGTAGACAAGAAGAGGGGCTTAAACTATCCTTAGAGAGTACCCTGTGCCCACTGAAACCCACAAACTTTGGTTGTCACAGTCGTAGTATACCGTTTGTGTTTCCAGGTCCTGCCTCCAGCATTGCTGGAAGAAGAGAAAATGCAATTGCTTGGTTAAACCCACGCAGTGGTTTTGTTTTTTTGGTCTTTTGTGCGGGGTTTGTGACCTTCACGACAGCTTCTGCTGAGGATGATGCTTTGTGAGAGGTGTTGGCTGCATTTCATTCTCTCTCAACCCCTAGACCCATATGAACTGTAGAAACACGGAATGGTTTGGCTTGGAACGGACCTTAGAGCCCACCCAGTCCCAGCCCCTGCCGTGGGCTGGTTGCCACCCACTGGATCAGGCTGCTCAAGGCCATCCAGCCTGGCCTTGAGCTTCTCCAGGGATGGGGCATCCACAGCTGCTCTGGGCAGCCTGTGCCAGGGCCTCACCACCCTCTGAGTAAATAATGGTTCTACAAAAAAAAAAAGAAAAAACAAACAGAAGTTTTAAAATGACTTTGTACTGTTTGTGTTTACGTATATACTTGCAAGTAGGCAGAGCTTTTAGGTGGCCAGCTGTCATCGTATTGCCGATTTCACAGATCACCCCTTGGTGGATGAATTCTCTTACCTTTGGAGGAGCAGGTGCTGTGGTGCTCATGCTGGACATGGCAAGCCAGTGAGGCGAAAGCTAGTGGCTTGCTGTCACCCTGTGTGTCCCTTCCGCTATGCAGAGCTGTGGGGCTGGGAGGAGCCTCAGGGAAACTGCTGGTCTCCTGGTGTGCATGGGGACAGAGCCCGGCGCTGAGCCCTCTGTTCTTAGAAGTGCCTGGTGAGGAGGTCCCAAAACATCCCTGGGCAGATTGTCCTGTTAGTTAGGAAGCTTTCTCTAGCATATTGCTTAACTGGTCCCTGTGCGTGGTGTGCGCTTTGCTGTCCCTGTCCAGGGAGCACCCACCCAGCTGCTTGCTCACCACCACCCCACAGCGGGACGGGAGGAACAGGAGCAAACAAACTCCAAAATAAGGACAGGGAAATCACTCACCAAGTACAGCTGCAGGCAGAAGAGACTGGAACCAGCTGTGTGCAGCATGGGGCAGCCCCAGCCTCTCCTCCACCACCCCTGCAGCCTCCTTGCGACCAAAACTTTTCTGTGGAGGCCTAATAGTTGACTGCTGTCCTCTGCTTTAATGACACCCAGTGCTTTGAAGACAGTGTTGTTCCTCCATAGGCTGCCTTTTTTCCCTAGATTAACTAAATGCACTTCCTTCAAACTTTCCCCATAGGTCTTGTTTTGCTTTCTTTGGGATTTTTTCCAGTTCTTTTGTATCTTTGATAATTTGCAGTGACTGAAACTGGATGTGGAAGTCAGCCAAGGCGTCATCTGCCTTTGGAAAATGAAATAATTGCATCGCTCGCCTTACCTCAGACAGTTGTTGCACAATGGGTGCTCCTCTTCTGTTTTGCTCGTGTCTGATCATATTCTGCTGAACTTGTGTCTCTCCACGTTTGTTTATACACAGTTAATTTCACCTTCCTAAGTGCAGTACTAAGGTTCTTACTTTTCTCTGGTTGATTTTAGACAGTCTCTGCAATTTGGCCAAGCTGCCTTGCAGAGTAGTGCCTGGGTTTGGAATCTCTCTTTGACAGGAGCTTGCCGAGCTCCTGCTGGGCTCTGCTGTCCCTGCCCTGCCACCGTGCACTCAGGCTCACTGTTCATTGCCAGCATTGCCTAAGAAATCTGCACTTTTTCATGTTGGTGTTTCAGCCATCTCCATCAAGTCTGTTGGCTATTACACACCAGATTTTTGGTTGGACTGTGAGGATTTTTAACACTCTCTGCTTATGTTTTTCATTATTTGTCAAGTCTGCATAGAGATGATAAAAATACTCAGCAGATTCAGCATCCCTTTCCCATCCTGTTTTGCAATTGATGGCAATGCTTGGGCGAGGCTCAGACTGGCCCCAGTTTGCCTTTAGAAACCATAGAGCGTGTGGATAACCCGACTTGGGGTGGGAGATTTGTGTTTCCCTGTGTTCCGTATGTGCTTAGAGAAAAACAAAGTCATACAATAAAGAAATCTAATGTGTGTTTCAGCCATGGGAACAAAGAAGTATTTTCCTGTCGAGGAATCAAGTTGGCAGTAGACTGGTTTTTGGAAAGAGGCCACAAGGATGTTACCGTGTTCGTGCCAGCGTGGAGGAAAGAACAGTCGAGACCTGATGCTCTTATCACAGGTGAGCTCTGCTCTGCCTTCTCTGGCTTGTTTGATGCCATGTACAATGCGAGTGCTACCACAGAAATGGACAAATTGTTAGAAATGAAAGACTGTAATAGAAAATATCTTCAGTGTAGCAACTTCATTCCAGTCTTCAGGGAGGAAGAAGGCAAAGCAGTGCCCTCTCCAGGTCCTCCTTTTCTGCTTGCCTTCCCAATTTTCCTTTCATGCTGGTACCGATTTCTTCAAGAACGTAATTGCCATTTTTTAAATCTGTTACGCCCATGTAGCCTTGGCAGTGAAGAGGTTTGAAGGCAGTGATTCACAGAATGATCTTTCTTGTGGTGAGCAGAGTCTGCCAGCCTGGCCTGTCTTGCAGTCACCTGCAGTGAGTCACTGCCTTGTGCTGGGAGCGAAGGGATGATCCTAGCAGAACGTGAACGGTTCCCCTTTCGAATGTTACTGTTAGCAAGGCAGAAAGCTTCTGAACATTTTTATTTAAAATGTGTTTGCCTCCCATAAACATAGATGTAGAGACATTTATTTCTTTTATCCAACTTCTTGATTCCGTATGAAGGCTGGAGTTGTCCTCCCTCTGCCATAAAGTTGAAGCAGAGGAGAATTAGGGCCCTTTTTTTTTCCTTTTTTGAACATGGCTGCCTTTAAAGGAAGGGAAGCTTATGAGAATAGTAGCTATGACTTCTAAAAGAATATGGAACCATGTGTCATCGTGGACCCTGAAAATGGGAGGAAAATCAAGGAAGGTTATTATTGTGTCTTCTGTAGAACAGCAGTTCTTCAGTTTTCTTACTGGGATGCAGGGAGCCCATGTGCTACCAGTCTTGTGAAATACACCGTGCTGACACTCCATGTCTTAAATGGCGAACATGGGGATGATTCCAGACTGCCCATAGTTGTGAGAAACTTCTTGGACTTCATAACAGCTGCATCTTTCTCATTACTACCTGCCATTCATCTAGACATGACAGAGTTGTTGTTCTTTCTTAATGGGGAAAAGATCACCTTCCTTCAGACGCTTACTCATCATTTACCACATGAGGGGAAAATTACTACAAAAAAATGGGCATCATTTCTAACCTTGTGGTTTTTCTAGTAAGCAAATGAAAGTCTGCATGAAATATATTGCTTATTTGTAATATTAATGCTGTATTTCGTCCTGTTGGAGTCTGTCTTTTTTTTTTTTTTTTCGGTATGGAACATTTTCCCTATCAAGTTTCTTTTGCTGCAGAACGGTTTAGTTATTTGAGATCTTAATCATTATTAAAAGCCATGACTCATTTCCAGTGTACAAGCATCTCCTGAAGTTGTAGGTGTTGCCTAGCTTTCTATTTATTTTTCTTTCATAGCTTGTCTGCTCTGCGGAGAGTAATAGCCAGTGGAAGGGACACCAAGTGGGGGTGCCCCAGTGCCAGGTGCAGTGGTGCTACAGCCAGAGTGTTAGTCCAGGTCACCCTCCTTGGCAGCCTGAGCTCGTCTTTCAAAGCTCCCCTGGATTTAATTCAGTTACACGATGACATCATAAGTCTTTTTAGGAGATGCTGTTAATGTATGTGAAGAGCCTGAGTGTCTGTAAAGAATGTGGGTTTTCTAATTCCTGTGGGTACTGGTAGTAGCCGCTTGAGGTTTGGATTTATTTGGGGTTCTGTTGTGGTTATTTTAAGTTTTGCCAGTTGACTGCTGACCATAACTTCAGGTATCACCCATCAGACATTTTCTGTTGGAATATAACCGTTTAGGACACACCTAACACACCTAAATTGATGCAGGTTTTCTTCCTAAAATCTAACCTATCCTAGTCTAATTATCCTATCTAATCCTAATCTAATTCAGAGATCAAACAAACATCTTATTCTCTTCTTCCTTCTTATTTTTTAACTTTTGATTCTTATTCCTTGTAGATCAAGAAATCTTGCGTAAATTAGAGAAAGAGAAGATTCTTGTATTCACACCATCCCGCCGAGTGCAAGGGAGAAGGGTGGTGTGCTACGACGACCGATTTATAGTGAAGTTGGCTTTTGAGTCAGATGGCATCATCGTGTCAAATGATAACTACAGGGATCTAGCTAATGAAAAGCCTGAATGGAAGAAGTTCATAGATGAACGCTTGCTGATGTATTCATTTGTTAATGACAAGTAAGTCATTCTGTCCAAATATGTGCCCCTAAAATAGCTGAGGGCAGGACAGTTTGAAGACTTGTATGAATTTATGTTCCTCCCAGACCATTAAGTACATGTAGGAAAATCGAAGGAATAGTTGGTCATAGATTTGTTCTGATTAAAAGTACTTGAACTCTGCTTTTTTTGCCAGAGCTTTTTTATAGCAATGTGTTTATATCTTTTTATTGTAAAATTGTTTGTCTCTTCTAGTGTATATCAATGTGCATGCTATATTGTACGTATGCTACAGTATAGTATTTAAATTCTGTTGCTGTACTGAGCCAGCACTTTTGAGTACTTGTGGTTAGACTCCTAAAGTGTAAAGTCATAGAACAACCGAAGTTGGAATGGACCTCAGGAGATCAGTAGCTCAACTGTCTACGTAGATCTGTCTGTGGTAAATTCATACCCCAGCGTAAGTGTTAACCACAGTTACTGCTGGTGGCTTCTCGTAGTGGGAAGCACTCAGCACTTTGCCAACAGGCAGTTGTGTTTGAGTGCCTCAGTACCATGGAATTGCAGAATATCCCGAGTTGGAAGGGACCCACAAGGATCATCGAGTCCAACTCCTGGCCCCACACAGCCCCACCCAAGCCCAAGCCCTGTGTCTGAGAGCGGTGTCCAAACGCTCCTTGAGCTCTGGCAGCTCGGGGCCGTGCCCACTGCCCTGGGGAGCCTGTGCCATGCCCACCACCCCCTGGTGCAGAACCTTTTCCTCACCCCCAGCCTGACCCTCCACTGACACAGCTCCATGCCATGCCCTCGGGCCCTGTCGCTGTCCCCAGAGAGCAGAGCTCAGCGCCTGCCCCTCCGCTCCCCTCTGAGGGAGCTGTAGGCCGCCATGAGGCCTCCCCTCAGCCTCCTCTGCTCTGGGCTGAACAAACCAAGGGACCTCAGCCGCTCCTCACACATCTTGCCCTCCAGACCCTTCACTATCTCCGTAGCCCTGCTTTGGACATTCTCTGATAGATTTATGTCCTTTTTACAATAGGGTGCCCAGGCCTGCACACATTCTTTGAGGTGAAGAAGACTGACAGTCAGTACAATTTTACAAATCTAGTTGTGGTGTTTTAAGAAATTGCTGCCTGTACTGCTGCCCTTAGACTGGTTTAGGGGCAGGTTGTGTGCAGCCGTGCTCTGCCACAGAGCAGTCAACTGGGCTGGACTGGAGGTGCCTGAAGCAGATGAGGGGTGTCCCCAGAGCCTGTCTCCATGACTCATCTCTCAGGTAGTGCCTGCAGCAGCAAGATGGGCTTGCGCAGCTGCAATACAGCAACTTCAAGAGCTGCAGCTGTTTTCAAAACAAGTCTCGAAGCACCCAGGTTTAAAAACATTAGCGTGGTAGGTTATGGTGTGGGACACAGTCATGAGGCTCTTTGTCATTGTGTAAGGAGTATGAAAAGGCATTTGCTTCTGTAATACTTTTTTGTTGCTTTACAGATTTATGCCTCCTGATGATCCTCTTGGCCGCCACGGCCCAAGTCTGGATAATTTTCTTAGGAAGAAGCCTATTGTGCCAGAACATAAGAAGCAACCATGTCCATATGGTGATTTGATTTTCTACTCATGAGCTTTCTGTATGACTGGGACTGGGGACTGAACTCCTGCTGTATTTTAACAGTGCCAAAAATTTTTAAACAGAGGTTCTTACATTGTTCTCTTAGCTTGAGAATGTTTGAAATGCTGAGCACTGGAGTTAGTGGAAACTGAAGTGATTTTTTTCATGTGCTGGTTAAAGAACATTTCTGTCTACCGGTTGAACTTAAGGAGCAACTTCATTAATCATTGGTAGGAAGAGATCCAAAATAGCACATGAATTCTTCAGGATCCAGAAGGCCATTTTGTAATGTGCTTTTGGCCAGAAAATGGACTGAGCTGCCTGAAGTTCAGCTGCTGACCATCCCTGCAGGCACACCACCATCCTAACTGAGCTGAACGTCTGCTGGTCTTACGACTTTGTGACTTTCACATTGAGTTTCCCACTTGTATGTTTTCTTAGCACAGTATAACAAGTGTGTGGGTACACACTGATGGCATGTTCAGCTCAAAATGTGGCTGGTAGTGTTGGTCTGTGTTCTTGAGCAGTTGCTGCAGCACATTACCACTGCCTGTTGTACCCATAATACAAGAAAGGAGATTCTAGATCATGGAATCATAGAATAGATCTCACCCTGTGTCACACAAAAACCATTTGAAAGTCATTTATAGAATCATAGCATGGTTTGAGTTGGAAGGGACCTTAAAGCCCACCCAGTCCCAGCCCCCTGCCGTGGGCTGGTTGCCCCCCACTGGATCAGGCTGCCCAGGGCCCATCCAGCCTGGCCTTGAGCTCCTCCAGGGATGGGGCATCCACAGCTGCTCTGGGCAGCCGGTGCCAGGGCCTCACCACCCCAATAATAATAAAGAATTTCTTCCTAATGTCTGATCTAAATCTACCCTCACCTAGTTTGAAGCCATTATTCCTTGTCCTGTCACTACAGGCCCTTGTAAAAAGTCCCTCCCCAGCTTTCTTGTAGGGCCCTTTAGGTACTGGAAAACTACTGTAAGGGCTCCCTGGAGCCTTCTCTTCTCCAGGCTGAGCGACCACAGCTCTCTCAACCTGTCTTCATAGGAGAGGTGCCCTCTGATCAGTTTTTCGAGGTGTGGTAAACTTTAAGTGAGAGACATTTCCATTGTTTAATGATTAAGAGATTTTGGTGCATGTTGTGTTTTTTTTCAATCTCATGTTTGTATTAACAGGGAAGAAATGTACCTATGGACACAAATGCAAATACTATCATCCAGAAAGGGGAAATCAGCCTCAGCGATCTGTAGCTGATGAACTTCGTGCCATGTCTAGAAGCACAGCTGCCAAAACTACAAGTGAAGGAGGACTGGTAAAAAGCAATAGTGTTCCCTGTAGCACTAAGAATGACGGCACTTCTGACCTGAAGCGTGCCGCTCCGAAGAGGCAATCGGATCCTAGTATAAGGACTCAAGTCTATCAAGACTTGGAGGAAAAGCTTCCCACCAAAAACAAATTGGAAACCAGGTCTGTACCTTCATTAGTTAGCATACCAAGTTCCTCGACTGCAAAACCCCAAAGTACTGCACCTTTAACCAACGGCCTTCCATCCGGAGTTCATTTCCCACCTCAGGATCAAAGACCACAGGGACAGTTTCCTGCAGTGATGATGGCAACCAAAAATCATGGAACACCAATGCCTTATGACCAGTATCCAAAATGTGAGTCTCCTGTGGATGTAGGGTATTACTCCATGCTGAGTGCGTATTCGAATCTAGGTATGTCTGGCCCACGTAGTCCTGAAAGGCGCTTCTCCCTGGACACAGATTATAGGATTAGCTCTGTAGCTTCAGACTGCAGCAGTGAAGGGAGCGTTAGTTGTGGCAGTAGTGATTCCTACGTGGGTTACAGCGATCGCTCCTACATGAGCTCACCTGACCCACAGCTGGAGGAGAATTTGAAGTGCCAACATATGCACCCCCACGGCCGCCTTAACTCCCAGCCCTTCCTACAGAGCTACCACGAGCCTCTAACACGAGTGCAAAGTTACAGTCACGAAGAACCAAAGCATCACCACAAACCTCCAATTCCGTACATGGCGGTGCATCTGCAGCATCCAGCCATCGGTGCTCGTTCTAGTTGCCCGAACGACTACTCTGCATCTCAGAGTTCATCACACTCCAAGACCATGCACCTGGGGAGAGCCCTCGTGTCCACAAGGATAGACAGCGTTTCAGACTCGCGTTTGTATGATTCTCCGCTGAGACACAGAAAGCCTTTTGCTGGCCAAGACGGGCTTGGAGGCTGGGATAGGCAGGGTTATGGGATGGATGCCTACGGCTACCGTCAGACCTACTCTTTGCCCAGTAACCCCACACAGCCGTGCTACGAGCAGTTTGCCTTCCAAAGCTTACCGGAGCAGCAGGACCAGACCTGGCGCGTGCCGTACTGTGGAATCCCTCAAGACCCCCCGAGGCACCAAGACACCAGGGAGAAGGTGTACATAAACCTGTGCAACATCTTCCCCCCCGATCTTGTGAGGATTGTCATGAAAAAGAACCCTCACGTGACAGACGCTCAGCAGCTCGCCGCGGCCATCTTAGTGGAGAAATCTCAGCTAGGGTATTGAGAGATGATGATGCATCTTTGTGGTGTCCAGTAGTTTTCAGCTCAGCTCTAATGCTGAGGGAGGTTTGCTACAATAGCATTTGGGATCTCCTTCTCAGCAAGGAGGTTATATAGTAATCCATTTATGTGAAATACTGTATTATGGAGTCTGTATGTATAGCCCCATGCATCGGAGTACCTGATATGTTTTGTGTTCTAGTTTGAAAATTTTTGAACGGCTATTTTCATGTCTGGAGGACGCTCCAGTTTAAATTAATATATATATATATATATACATATATATATACAAAAATCTGTGGTCTCTGGTTATAATCTTTGGTGCATCAGGGGTTTATATGCAGCACTTTCTATCCTTGTTACACGTTGTTGCGACTTGGGGGTTTGTTTTTTAACTTGCTGGATTTTTGTCCTGCAGGGTGTTAAACCGACCTGCAGAGAGAGGATTTTGCTACTTCCAGCAGACAGTTTTCAAGCCAAGTTTTTGAACTTTTTACAACACCATAAATATGTTTGTTTGTTTGTTTGTTTGTGGGCTTTTTTGTGCTATAATCTATTTATAGGAAACAAAGATTTACTACAGCACTGACTTTATTTTTTAAAGGAATAATGAGTTACCAGTTAACGGTGCAATGGGTAACCATATATTAGTTATTTATAGTACGGCACTTTTCATTGCTTTCTTTGTTTTGTTAAAATCGTTACGTGTTCTGTTGATGCAGTTGATCAGTAAGATCAAACGCAATCAGAGGAGGAAAAATACTCTTTTTTTGCTAATTTATGAACAAGGTGAAAGCCTTACTGCCTGATTTTCAAAGATGCTGAGAGTTTGCAGTCCCCTTTGAACCCAGCAGAAACTGCAAGCGCTCAGTACCTCCTAAGAACAGGCCGCCTTCTTTCAATCCCCACGTGCTGTTACCCAGCTCTGTGTGTTCCTGGTCAGTAGAAAGGGGCCTGAAATCGTAGGGTTCTGTTGCGTTGTTTTATGTGTTTTTTCTTTGTATTGCTGCACAAGTGTACTGGATAAAATACGCTTTTCATAAAATATTTACCTGTTTTTAAATGAATTTAGTTATCTCAATGCAAGTTTTGTATTTAAGACACTGTTTGATTTTACTTGCTATTTATCAAGGCTGGCCTGGAAAGGGTTTGTGTGTTGAGGATATGCAACGCTGATGAACTGCACTATGGTAACGATATTGTAGCTCAAAATAATAACTGAACCTTCTTGTGACTCTGTTGCTGCTGGGGAGGGAGGGTGGCAGGGAGAGAGGAGGCTGTGTGTGTTCCGGGGGTGAGCTCCTGGCCTGCTGCGCCGCGGAGGCCTGGTTCTTGCCGCAAATAGTGTAGTTTTAGAAACAGACCAAGCGAGTCTGTTCTAGTACTAGTAAGGGATATTTCTGGTTTTAAGTCATGGGTTTTACTAGCGCCCTGTAAGCTGTTATAGAGATCTAAAATAGAAATAGATTTTGCAATTGATGTCAGTTGTACATACGTGACATAGTCAGTTGCCTACAGTTCTAGGTTTCCATCCGTCGTAGCGTTTTTCAGTGTTGATAAGCCACTGGTTTACACCATTACTGCTGATAGTTTTGGTACACTTGCTGGAATTTAAAGGCCCTGAAGAACCAGAAAGTACCTTTTACTGTTGATACAAATTGTATCTTTTTAACTGAGAACTATTTTGATTTGTAGACTTAGTAGAAACAGAAACCTATAACTATAGTCTTTTGGGCAACATTTTATCCCTTATTGAAAGATTAGGGATTTCAGACATAGAATAGATTTAGGCGAGTAAAATAGATATTTATTTAGGTGTCTGTCTCAATTTCACATATTCAAAAAGAAAAAAAAAAAAATGGAAACTAAAGAAACTATTGGCATCTTCTTCCTTCTAAAATTTTTGTAGTGTAAACTCACTAAAATAAAGGTAAAATGCTGCCTGAAAATGATGTCCAAGCACCTTTGAATACGAAGACATTTTCACTACTTGTGCGACACCGTGTGTTGCAGTGAGTAGGATTTGGGTATACAGTAAATGCTTCTGAAGAGCATTGTGCTATAGACATATCCAATAATCTGAACCATGTTCAGCAAACTATTTCAGGAAGTAGTGCTCCAGACAGCTTCTACTGCTGATGTGGTGTGGGATCTGCGTTTGCCTGTCCCCGTGGCAGTGCAGGAGGTGCTGTGCGTAACCGCGCCCGAGCCGTGTGTCCGGCTGTAGCCTTCCCCTGGCTTTGGCTGCTCGCTGTCTGTAGGGCGTGCTGTGGTGTAGAGGCTGACGTAGCACTGATGCTGAGGTTTGGAGTGGCGATGGGTCTGTCTCAGTTGTACACCTAAGGTTTTTTTACACTTCAGTACTACACCATAGTGTAGATGCAGCCGTTTTAATAGTGCAACTATTATATTTATGTTTTTAATGACTTTCTACATCTAGTTTTTTACACAGGAATTCACTTCTGCCGAAAGTTGAATTCCATAAACACAAACAGAAGCATGCGTGTGTAATGGAGGCATTTCATCTCCCTACCACACGAGCATCAGGACGCCTCCTGCCGTGTGCCTGCAGCCACCTGGCCTCGAGGCTTCGGGCAGCGGCCAAAGTGCGGCTGTGCCCAGGTCTCGGTGCCTGGCGTCGATGCCTCTGTGCACGTTAACGCAGCACTGAATCCCTGTTGGTTGCTAGAGGATTCTTGTGTGTTCCGTGCTTGGTGCTGAAGCACAAAAAACGCTTTGAAAGTATCAGAACAGGAGTTATTTGGTGATTTTTAATGTTGTGCAATGATGAGCTAGTTCCCTTAGACTCTCTTATGTTGGGTAAAGAAAATGCAAGGTGGACAAAACACTGGGCTTGGTACTTCCTTTGTCGGTGGTGTGAGTGCCAGAGGGTGAGATGTGTGTGCCCCGCCCTCAAGGAGATCAGTCTGCGTTAAACAGCCTGGGGAGGGGATGCCAGCAGTCAGCATGAAAGTGGTGGTGCTGGTCAGATGTTACCTTTGTCAACATAATTGCACTGATGCAAATGACTGAACGTGAGCGGTAAAAGGTAGCTCACTGATGTTGTCTTGGCTGCAGGTTGCAGAGGAGAATAAAGCACCTTCAGGTTAGCCCTGTCCCACCACTTTCCTTCTCTTCAGCACTCGAGAACTGCTTTGATGCCTGCCAGAAACTCGATGTCTTTAAGCACAGCCTTGCGAGCTCCCTCGGTGACGGTGTGCAGATACGCGGTGTTTCGGGTGCACACCGACGTTAGGCGCTGCCCACCCCTGGTCTGCATACAAGGTGTGTTGCCAATCTGTAGAGTTCTTACGTATGTCCCGTGGGTACCTGACTTTGAGCTTCGTGTGCCCAGGCTGTGACAGTATTAATGGCTGCGCTGTCTTTTTTAAAAAATCTTTAAATGTCCTTTTTTTTAGAAAAAAAAAAAAAAACTTAAACTCACTTGCCAACTACTGCTAATACTCAGAGGTAAGATCACATCTTTGTAGGTGTCCGGTTTTCTTTGCTGCGTCTGAACTGTAACTCCTCCGCTGTGAAACAGCTGCGGGGAGAGCCAGAAGCCTGCTGTGTTCATGTAACACCCCAAAAACGAGGAGCGCCAGCCTGGTGAAGCCCTCGAGGGGACATCTGCGGCCTTTGAGCACGTGAACTGTTGTTGAGTGGTTGCCCACCTTCTGCTGTGAAAGCAGCTTTGGGGCCTGAACACTTCTCCCAGACACCAGACCTGCCGGTGCCAACGGAGCACCTCGCATGGCCGGGCAGCCGGCGGCTCTGCCCCGGGGCGACAGGCAGAGGATGGGCAGCCAGGGGCAGGGGTGCCACCAGGGTGGTCCTGCTGCTTGGTGCAATGCTGTCTGGAGCGTTTAGAAAAATACCCAACTGACTTTGCATCGCTACTGAAAATTAAAAATACTGTGCAATTAAAGAGACCATTTTTTTTTAAATAAAAATAATTTAGAAGTTATTTATTTTGATTTACAGTGTGACTCTTGCTAATTTATTCCTTGCATTATAAGGCCATGGTGGAGTGCTGTTTGTATTTTTTATTTAGCATAGGACCTTACACTGTTGAAATGAAAAAAAAAAAAAAAAAAATTAAAGCTTAAAAAATCCTATGGCCTTGTTTTGTTGTTTTTTTTTTTTGTTTTGTTTTTTGTTTTATAAAAGGGCTGAGGTTTTATAAACATCAAATCATGCATTTTATATACTTTGTAAATTATAGAGAAGCATAGCTGAAGAATTTTGTTTGAATTTACTATGTATGTGCACTCTGTTTAGACTACCCCTGTAACCAACCCTACAACCACCCGTGCTCAGTGGTTGTTCCAGCTAACCTCACGGCAGGTGACGCCAGCCGTCTTCAGACTGTCTGTGCTAGAACACGTCTCACGTATTTCATGGATGTCGTGAGGCTTCAGCAGGAGCTGGTGACCTCGTCGCCTGTCCCATGTAAACTGTCGGGACACGTGTGAATCGCAGTACTGCGTGCTGCAGTTTCTTTTCCTTACAAGGTGGTACACTGCTGGATGTGAAATGCGTGGTAGCTGTCTGTAAAGGCACTGTTGACTGCAGTGAGTTGGTAGTAGTTCTGAGTATGCTGTGAATCATTTTCCAGTTTCCATTTGCAGCTCTTAAAGGGTTGGCATAACCTGTGCTTGAGCTCTTTGTTTACTCTCTGTCCTTTCAATGTAAGTGATGGCAACAGTTCTCTTCCCCTCTCAGATTTAATAGCCACAAAGGGCCTGGTCTCCTGAATGCTTGCACACGTGCCTGACCAGCAGCGCTACTGGCACTGACTGGTTTTGGTGGAATTAGAGAAGGCATGAGTAAGGGTGGGCATGTGTGCAGGTGCTGGAGGAGTTGGGCCTTCAGGAACACATCTGGAGCAGCTGGGAAGCAACCTGCTGCCATGAAGAGGTGAGGTCTCGCTGGTGCTGGCATCTCGCGATCGTTGGAAACATATCAAAACCAAATCTGTTCAGGCATTTCAGCACATTCAGCCTCAGTTTCAAAGGTGTAACGACCTACACCTGCTAAAACAAAACCTCGCCATTTTTGTAAGACAGATTTTCTTTTGTTTCTCAAATGAAGCCTTAATTACAAGGTTAGGTTGGCCGGTTGGTTACTTTTTCTTTATATGAACGACACTCTTAATTATACTGGTATTTAAGAAATGTTTTACCAGCATATTACAGAACATCTTGCAAGGAAATCAAAATGCAGATACAGCAGCAATAATTATGTGTTGTAGTTCTTTTCCCCCTCATTATCTGTGTACTTGTATTGAGTAGGTGAGATTTCAGTATTATCCTGAAGCCAGTGCTGGCAAAAACATCAATCCAACGTAATTGTCAGACTTGCTCTTCAGTCCTTCACTGGTTGTTCTGTGTTATTTCTGTGATGTGACTATTCACATCTTAATACCACCATCTAAACTATTAAAAAAAAAAAATGTACCTGGATTCTGCTTTTAGAGAAAAAAAATAAAAATAAAGATTTGTTTTCCTCATTGATGGACTGGTTTTGTTTCGTAAAATAAAAATCTTGAGAGCAGCACGGATGTTAGCAGAGTACCTAGACAGCTTTGTGTCCTTACCTGCACGACACAACTGCTACTGTGAGTAAATTGACACAGCAGTGCCACAATTCAGAGGTTCAAACATATAGAATGGTTATCGGCCATCAGTTCGTTTTGAATGCAGTAATCCACATTTAACAGGCTCTTTCCAGCCATGTCCCTTGGTAAGAAGACTGGAACTCTGGGTCAAACAGCAATGGCAGTCACCTAGGAGCAGAATTTGGATGGAGACTGCTCCAGCGGAGCTGGTCAGCATCCAAGTACTGCTGCACATCTATTCAACTGCATAATTCTAGTGGCTTATCTCCGAATTTTGCAAAGCTGTTTGATAAATGCAAAGGTACAACACAAGCCTCTATGCCGTGGCACCAGGGACTGCTCAAAATGCACAGGGCTGCTGAAGTGGCTTTTTGCGAAATGGCACTGCCAGGCTAGGGTCAGCGCGCAGGGTTTGTGGGGCCCCTCTTCTCGCTGCTGCATGCAGCCCTGCATGTGAGAGAGTCCTTCTGGCCTTGTGACATGGACTGAGGCAGGGCTGAGGGGGATGCCCGTAGGGTGAGTGGCTGGCCTGAAAGACAGCGTAGCGCTGCCCTAAGCCTGTTGAGACCACTGGTGATTTGCTTGATGTGCAGCTGTGCACATTGGTTGGGTTATTGCACCAAGGCTGAGCACACCGTGTGGCTTTGCATCCTTTTGGGGCAAATGGAGGCACTAGAGTGAAGCTGGACGGTCACCGCCCAGCAGGTGGGTGGAAGTACCGCAGTGACATGCCACCAGGGATGCTGGTCTCAGAGCTCATCGTGCTGTGTGTGAGCCAGAACTGACCTGGCAAAGCAATGGTTTTACAAAGAGCCTGTTGCGCATCCCAGCACCACGTGATGTCAGTTGAAACACTGCTTTGCTGGAGATGAAGGGGCTCCCACCCTGAAGGTGAAGGCTCAAGTAGACAGCCTGTGTCCTTCGCCAGAGGAGCTCCAAACGTGGCTGGTGTAGGACTGCGTGGGTGCTCCTGCCAGGCCGTCCCCAAGCACAGGACAGCACCCACTGGGCAGTGTCCCTCAGCCCCTCGGAGCTTGGAGCTCAGCCTGCCCCGAAGAAACGCGTGAGGGATTTTCTGCTGCAGCGCGCAAACTGTGGTTTTGTGCCAGAGGTTTGCTGTTACAAAAAAGCTGCCAAGGAACCGGGCACGTTAGGAAGGCACACATCGTGCTGAGGTTGCGTTCTGCCTCCTAGGAGATCTTCAAAAGCCACCAGAACGTGGTCCTGGGCACCCCGCTCTAGGTGTCCCTGCTGGAGCAGGGGTTGCAGCAGAGGGACCCAGAGCTCCCTCCCCACCTCAGCCACCCTGTGACACTGCGATTCCACGCCACCACCATGATGCCACTGTCCTGCTCCTCAGCATAATGACAGAGGATCTGTGCCCAGTAACCCCGGAGCCTGCTCCTAAGCCGCCCAGCATGACGGCAGCAGCCCCGCGTTGAGGATGGCCGCGATTGCCCCCCGCTGCCAGCCGGGCCTCCCGCCCAGCCCACGGCCACCACAGAGGGAGCCGCTGCCACCCTGGCGTGAGGGCTTCCATTCCGTGACCTCCAGGGAAGGGCTGCCCTTTCCCACCCCTCCCCTCACGGAGGAGCGTGCCAGGAGCAGCCGGCAGGTGCGAAGGAAACCAAACGCCACGATTGATTTACATGAGCTGCTGAAGCGCAGGCAACAGGAGCGGGGCGATAAGGAGATGGCGATCGGCGCTAGCGGTGGGTTTTTTACGTGGGCCGGGCTCGTGTTACAGAGATCCCCCCGATTGCGGCTGTGACCGAGGCCACTGCCGTGCTCGCGGTGACCTGATCTCCCAGCCCGCGCCCAGTGGCCTGAAGGGGTGAAAATCGCATCGGGGTCTGGCCCGGGCTGCTCAGGGTGTGGGGAGGAGGCAGTGCAGGGCTTCCTCTGCCCACACAAATCCTGTGGGACTCAATTCATATTTTTCCTATACAAACCTGGATTCATGTTGTATTTTACCAATTTTAGAAGTAGAAGGGATCTTTTTTCCCAGTTACCCTGGGGTGATCCCTATTTGCAGGCTGACTGCCACCACCAGGCTGCTGGGACTAGGCCTCAGCTCAGCAGGTTTGGGGTGCGGACCAGGCCTACCCCCTGCCCTACCCTGTGGGGGCTCTGTTGGCACTCCCAGGCCAGCTGTGCAGCCCCGCACTGACCTCCTCTGGCTTTTCCCATAGCACTGACCGGGGAAATCACTTCCCCCCTCACCACAGCCGCATTTAGCAAATCATTTCTCACAGAAGAGGCAGCCATTGCTCCCTGCGGCCTCATCCACCTCAGCCCCCTTGGTCCTTCACCAGGGCCCTCCTGTGAAGCAGTTTAGGTAGTGCCCAAACCGGGGGGACACAGGCTGTGCCAGCACGGTGCTTGGTGCCTTTTTGGAATTGGTTCAGAGAAAGGAAAATGTCAGCATGATAAAAATGGAACGCGTGAGAGCAGCACGGTGTGCAGGGAAGGGCGGTTGTTACCCTATTATAGACCTAGATCAGACCTTTAACGAAATTTAACTTGCNAGCAACATTTACTTTCCCCCCCCCCCCCCCCCCCCCAACCCTTTTGACATTTAAAACCAGTTTGGTGGAATAACAGCACCCTGGTGCCTGCCTGTGACGCTGCCAGCACATGTGAATGAGGGAAGGCAAAGCAGCACCAGGCAGTTTGTCACACACACGGAGAAACCAGATAAAATGCGTGTACCCGAATTGATGCTAGTCCCTGCCCAGCCCAAGCACTGAGACTGCTCAACTCTGAAACCCGGGGACTGCTGAGAGAAGACATGGAAGGAAAACACCACTTTGAGCAGGTCAAGCTGCTTCCTGCCTACAGAGCAGGCACTGCTCCTCCATGACGGTTATCCGCAGGCGTGACACAGTCCTGCTCTCCCTCCTTGCGGAGCAGGCACTGCTCCTCCATGACGGCTATCCAGGGGTGTGACACACTCCGGCTTTCCCTCCTTGCAGGAGGCTTGGGACAGAATGCAGCATCCAGCGTCTTTCACCATACAGCTCCCCCAGAAAGACCCTTCAGGCAGACCTGTATCGATGGGTAACCTCCCATCTGCTATTTCAACAACAGCAAAATCCTCACCAGGGCAAAATCCTGAACCCATGAGGGTGAGTGTGAAACCTCCCATGGTCTTCACCAGAGACACCATTTTATCTCATAACTCTACAGCCCAAAGGTTTGCTATGAAAAAATCACTTTATTTTTAGATCATGCTGTTAAAACACGTCATCTTGTGCAATTCCCTCTCTACAGCACATTCACCAGAGAACCTGAACACGACAACAGAACCCAAAAAACATCATGGGTAGAGATCAGCAAAGGCAACGTAACAGTAAATAAAATCCTCATAACACTTTGCAGATGTATTTGCATGAAAGCACCTCATTACCTCTCACGGACAGAAACTTGAAGTAAACAACTTCTTAGAGCAGGCTGCTTCCAGATGCAGGTACTAAGGAAGCACTCTCAAGTCTGGCTGGTGGCAAAATTCAGATGGCAAAAGTGAAATTCAGCACAACTTGTCCATCGCACCTTGATGTGTGCGCGCCCCAAGCCCTCTGCTCACCACGTGCACCAACCCGCCCACCAGTACCTCCAGGCACAGAAGCAACGACAGCAGCCTGAGACGAGGTGGTTGGGTACCATGCCAAAAGAACCCGCTGAAGGTGCTGACAGCTCACGAGCAGCCTCGGCCTGGAGGCAGGGGGAGGGGTGCAGCAGCCTGAGCACAACTGAGTGATGCACTGGTGACTATGCCTGGTTTTGAGCAGCGCTCAGCTGCATCTTTTCTATTTTATTTTTTATTTTTTTTTAATCGTTTTCAATTTTCCTTTAATACAAGTTCTGATATTGAAGCAACCCCGAGATTCCCCATCCCTGGCTGTGTTCAAGGCCAGGCTGGATGGGTTCCTGGGCAGTCTGATCTAGTGGCTGGCAGCCCTGTCCATGGCAGGGGGGTTGGAACTAGATGATCTCTGAGGTCCCTTCCAACCCAAGCCATTCCGTGATTCTGTGATTGCAATTAAGGACTAAAGCCTTTGCCACTTGTGTTTCAGAGGCCGCTGTGCCTTGGTTCCCCTGAGCCTCAGTATCTCTAAACCCCAGCATGGGTCACATACGGAGAGGGAAGCTTCAAAAATTATTTTAAAAGAATCGGTGGGTGCCAGCCTAGATGCACAAAGCAGAGGCTGAAATCCCCCAGCATAGGATTTTATGTCCCTCTCAGGGTCCTGAACCCTGACCTCCAAGGGCGAAGCATAGCAGTCCTGCCTGAGCTGGTGGTGAAGGGGCTGCTCCCTGCAGGAAGGAGTGGTCAGAAGGACAACAGGAGGCACAGCACCGGAACCGAGGCACATTCCAGGTTCAACAGGAGGCTTGTGGAGCCCTGGGGCATCCCTCTCGTTTGGCAGTTTTGGCCGATGACTTTGGACATGCTTACGGCATTTCCAGGCTCACATCTGAGTGCTCCGGTGGATCTACCCGCACAGCGATTGGTCTGGAAAGTGACGTGACCAGCACAAATGTCTCGCAGGTTTCCCAATACGTTCCCAATAACTCAGGTTCCACCTACTTAATTACCAAGTCCCTCATTCACCAATTCCCGTCCTTCAGGAGCAATTCATTCTTTGCCAATCCAGTCTCACAGGGCTCATATGATAACAGCATTAGATGGGAATGAAATTAGTACAGCCCGACAGCTGGCAAGACTGACCATCAAATGAATAGTGATTCTTCAAATCAACGTTGAAACCCATTTATTCAGGCTTTTGTGCAGGGTGCACAATTCATTGCAGTTACGTATACACAGTATGCACATTCTAATAGCATACAAAAAGGCAGGTAGCAACAGGTTCTGACACTGGAAATGTATGTACAGACATAGTAAACGGGTAGTTTTACATTAAAAAATACCTGACACTATTCATGTATCATCAAGGCTATTAGAAATCGCGTAGAAAACCAATAAAACTTGGAAAGTATCTGCTCTCATTTCACTTTACCCAGGCCGGATATACAGTCAGGCTTCCCACAGGGTGTCGTTTGTGGTCAAAGCCTTCAAGATCCCAACACCCTGAAGGGTCACATCTCCACTCACTCTAACACGTTCCATCACATGTTAAAGGTTAATATATCAGCATTAATTCCTGTTTTATGGGGGAGAACAACTGAAGTACTTCTAAGAGCTAATTTTCTCCCAGGAAAAAACAACAGAGAAAAGATTTAGAAAGCATAAGAGAACCAAACATTAATGATATGTTGTCATAGCGCTTCCTGGTCCTTCCAGAAAAGTCTTCATGGACCAGGCAGCACCTAACGTAAAGTGCTGTAACTGTCCAGATTTACAGAAGCGCAACAGCAGGCCTTGGCAGACCCCAGGTCTTCTGCTGATCTTTACCTCGTTCCTATCCTAAGGGCTGCAAGAGATCGTACTTTTGTAACCTGCACAAAAAGACACAGAGAAATCAAGCAGATTTAGCAAAGACACTAAGAAAATGCAAGAAATAGAATTATGCAGCAACATCAGTCGAGCCACAGTTCACTCCCTGTAACTGCTCTGAAGCATCAGATTCCCTAATTTAATGTCTGAATGGATTTCAGTTCAAAGATGTAAGCAGAATGGGGGAGCATCAGGAAAGAAAGACTTAAGGAAGACGTTGTTCCTGTAGTCACCCCCCCCACCCCAAACACGGAGAACCTGTCTTCACTCAATTTCAGATTGCAAACCAGGTCCAGTGTTGTTCAGCCACCACTGTTTGCCAGAGTCCATTTTTGCAAGCACCTATAGAGTTTTAATGGCACATTTTAGCGTTAAAAAGCACCAAAAATCCACTCAGGGATCAGTTTTTACAAAGCTAATTTGCCAATGCAGACAACACACATCACAGCTGAGCACAACAGTAAGACCGTGCTGGAGGGAGCTGCTTCCAAAGGCGGCTGCAGTAAGGCGCACTGCGGATGAACACAGGGGGCACAGGACACGACTGCAGAACATCCCGTCACAGCCAGTGCCATTTCAGACACCGCCTCCCTCCAGCACTGCACATGTGCTGCTTGCTGTGGTTTAGCTGTGCTTTAATTTCTTCAGGTCACGGCCTCGCGAATGCCCTTTGGAGAAAATGCTTAGTACTCGTGAGGACAGCATAAAGATTCACTTTTTGTAAATCTTTACAATTCTGAGGACTCTCGGCTTTTCTTCTCTCCTGAAGTCTGAAGTTCGCTGATAGAAATCTCAACAATATTTTTTTTTTTGTCTGTGAAAATGCTATCTACCTAAAACCACATATTTTCCATGTTTATTTTTTATGAAAATTCATTGCTGAAGTAGCTTGACAAATGTTTTCCTTCTTGACCATGATTTCCTTAAATACATTATATCCTGAATACACAAGGAACAGGAATGCTGAGTTTAAAATACTGATTAGAGTGTCAACCCTTCACTAATAAATCCAAATTGTATTCAGAAGGAATCAGGAAAAGGCTTTTAATCACCGGACTCTCCATCATTTTATAAGCACGGAGAACTTTAAATAAAAGCTATTTAAAATAAGAAGCCCTCAAAGCTCTTTTTCGTGTTCACCAGTGCAGCCACGGCATACAACACACAGGAATGCCACACCACAACCTGCGCTGCAGCCTGCTTCCCACACGCATCATTTACTGGCACAGCAAGTGGGAACTTCCAGGGCTTGAGCATAAGCAAATAAGGTGTGTGGTTAAGATTTAGAAACACTAAAAACACCCTGGTGCTTTAAAACTCTTGCGGCAGTTCCTGGTGCAGAGGAGAAAGGTTTCTGGCAGCAAGGGAAAGTGTAGATCAGGGAGGTCCCGCTGAAACCAGTGAAACACTTCCTGGTGTTAGTAAATGCCCAGACACAGCTGGCTTTTGCAGGAGGATAAAAATAAACACAGGTAAATAAATCTGATTTTTATACGAAGGACAAAACCGAACCATACTCTCTCTGCACACTGCAATATTTTAAGCCATTTTTTAAACATCGTTATTTTTGAAAAGCTTAATTTTTAAACCTGCTCAGGATCAAAATTTGTATAAAAACTAAGCAACAAGTGGTATACATTAGAAATCTCCAGATCAACCATTATTTATATATACAAATACATAAATGACCAAGTTCTGTTAAGTGCAAGCTACAGTATCTTTCCCTCAGAAAAGAGTTTCATCTATTAATCTCCAGATCAGAAAGCCAGTTCTAGTGTCCTAGGCAAAACACAGCTTTGTAAAATCACTGGAGAAGAAAAAGGCACTTTCACTCCTCAGTTGATAGGGTGAAGCCACAATGGGATTAACAAAAGGAAATACCACTGTAGAAAAATGCACAGTATTCCCTTTTCCAATGCTCTTCCAAGAACCCAGCAAGTGTCAATAAAAGGTAAAATTCACCAGGTTTTTTATGCAAGATACCTTGCCATCGTAAAGTTTGTTTCAGAAAAGGTTTATCTTGCCATATCATAGAATGGCTTGGGTTGGAAGGGACCTCAAAGCCCACCCAGTCCCAGCCCCTGCCAGTGGCTGCCACCCACTGGATCAGGCTGCCCAGGGCCCATCCAGCCTGGCCTTGGGCACAGCCAGGGATGGGGCACCCACAGCTGCTCTGGGCAGCCTGTGCCAGGGCCTCACCGCCCTCTGAGTACAAAATTTCCTACTAATATCTAGCCTAAATCTCCCCTCCTTTACATTAAAACCACTCTTTCTTGTCCTATCACTGTCAGACAATATAAAAGGTCGCTCTCCCTCCTGTTTGTAGGCCCCCTTTAAGTACTGGAAGGCCACAGTGAGGTCACCCCAGAGCCTTCTCTTCTCCAAGCTGAACAAGCCCAGCTCCCTCAACCTTTCCTCACAGGAGAGGTGCTCCAGCCCTCTGATCATTTTGGTGGCCCTCCTCTGGACCCGCTCCAACAGCTCCACATCCCCTCTGTACTGGGGGCCCCAGGCCTGGACACAGTACTCCAGGTGAGGCCTTCCAAGGGCAGAGTAGAGGGGGACGATCACCTCCCTCTCCCTGCTGGCCACCCCTCTCTTGATGCAGCCCAGGATGCCATTGGCCTTCCTGGCTGCAAGAGCACACTGCCGGCTCATGGCCAGCTTTTCGTCAATCACAACGCCCAAGTCCTTCTCCGCAGGGCTGCTCTCAAGGAGTTCTTCTCCCAGTCTGTACACACACCTGGGATTGCCCCGACCCAAGTGCAACACCTTGCACTTGGCCTTGTTGAACCTCATCAGGTTCTCGTGGGCCCACTTTTCCAGCCTGTCCAGGTCCCTCTGGATGGCATCCCTTCCTTCAGGGGTATCAACTGCACCACTCAGCTTGGTGTCATCAGCAAACTTGCTGAGGGTGCACTCGATCCCACAGTCTAAGTCGTCAATAAAGATGTTGAAGAGCACCGGTCCCAAGACGGACCCCTGGGGGACACCGCTCGTGACCGGCCTCCACCTGGACGTAGAGCCATTGGCTACAACCCTTTGGCTGCGACCCTCTTTATCCAGTGAACAGTCCACCCATCAAATCCACATCTCTCCAGTTTAGAGATAAGGACATGGTGCGGGACCGTGTCAAAGGCCTTGCACAAGTCCAGGTAGACGACATCCGTCGCCCTCCCTTGGTCCACCGATGCTGTCTCTCCATGACAGAAGGCCACCAGATTGGTCAGGCACGACCTGCCCTTGGTGAAGCTGTGCTGGCTGTCTCGGATCACCTCCTCATCTCGCATGTGCCTTAGCATCTCCTCCAGCAGGATCCGCTCCATGATCTTCCCAGGCACAGACGTGAGGCTCACTGGCCTGTAGTTCACCGGGTCTTCCTTTCTCCCTTTCTTAAAGATGGGAGTGGTGTTTCCTTTTTTCCAGTCACCACAGAATTCACCCAACAGCCACAACTTTTTAAATACAATGGAGAGTGGCCTGGCAACAACATCAGCCAGTTCCTTCAGGACCCGGGGATGCACGTTGTCTGGCCTCACAGAGTTGTACACGATCAGTCTCATGAGGCAGTCTCAGACTCACTCTGCTCTCACAGTGGGAGGGATTTTCCTCCCCCGACTCCTGTCCAGAGGTTCAGGGACATGACAGATGTGGGAAGCCGGACCACCAGTGAATACTGAGGCAAAGAACTTGTTGATCACCTCTACTATGTGTCTGCTGCAGCCAGTTCTCCCTTCTCATTTATCAGAGAGGGTGCACTCTCCTTGGCCTGTATCTTCTGACCAATATGTAGCTGTCTGCTTCTCATTTGCACTTTGCATTAGCTGACTGCATGGACTATGAAGTATACCAATGTTTTTAAACTATTAATTAGGCAATTTCTTCTTTCCCTGTCTTAATTTGCATTTTCACACTGAAACAAATGTTAATTGCATTAAAGAAACTGAAAAAAAAACCTGCCCTTCAAATAAAATAAATTGCATGGCACACTAGTAAGCTTAAAAAATGAGAATAAAAAATAACAGCAGTAGGGCAAGGTGAGAAGTAGGAACTAGTTCAGAGACTGGGAGAAATACATATTAAAAAAAAAGTCACCCACTTCATATGGAAGTCAGTGTTAGGAAGAAGGTTCTCCAGAATTTATTTTCATGGACCAGTATTAAAATGGACAGGTAAGAGACCTCCTCTCCCCTCCCCGCCCCTCCCCCCTCCACCCTCTGCCACTGCCTTCTAAAAGCACGGCA
>VXAV01006952.1:30329-48389 GCA_013399715.1 Alectura lathami | reverse complement strand
CCCCCCCCCCCCCCCCCCCCCTCCAACATCTGCCACTGCTTTCTAAAAGCATGGAAGCTCAAGACCCGCTGGGTAACTCCTCAAGGTGTCGGTGCTTATGCTAGAGGACTTCAGCAGCTATCACGGTGACCTGCTGCTGAGGTTTGAAGGCAGGCAGAAACTTGGCCATGACTCTCTTAAATAAGGAGGAACTCAGCCAGCTCATGCTTTCTCATTTTAGGTTTTTTACAACCCCAAGAACTATTGTGTTGAAGAGCAAAGCCACAGCACCTTGCAATGGTGCCTGGCTGCCCTGCTGTTTGAGCAACCACGGCCATCCCGCTCCAGTCCTTCCTGTTACTTGGCCCAGCCATGCAGACGAGCTACACAACGGAATTAGAGTTTCCTCTCCCACATGCTCCCCTATGTGCATGACTAAGGTTAAGCTCAAAGTTGAGACTCATGGGTATAAACACTGATTCAAATCTTCCCTCTGGTCTCTAGAATGCTACTAGCCAGTATGTTTATTTCCTCTATAAGGTGGCATATGCCAATTCACCACACATGCTTGATACAGGAACACAGAGCAAAATTAACCCAGAGATCACTTGAGGAAGCAGCAATAGTTCTAAATTTAAGCATGATGAGTTAGTGTGCTTTGTTGAAAACCACCATGTAAGATCCCAAAGGCAAAGGAAGAAAGAGCTGTGTTTTTAAATGGTACAGAGAAGTGTAACTGGCACGTGAGCAGCACGACAGTTGCTTGAAACACTGCTCACAAAAGAAGAGATCCAAGAAATTAAAATGTGAATTAAAGTGAAGAACTGTCAAGAACAGGAAACAAGAGTAGAAGTGCAGACTAGGGAAGGCAGGGTAGACCCTTCTATACTCTGGGTGTTACCTACACATTCTAGACTTACTGTGCTGAAGATCAAAGTGCACTTGGCAGAAAAGTTTTCAGCTTCATCCCCGATGCAATTGAACCTCTTTCTGGCAATACGACTGCAATTACCATATTCATAGAGATTAATTAATCAGAAGTGTTGTTTAGATAAAAGTAAAGCTAGACTATTGCAGCTCATCAAGATAACGTATTTTAAGAAAATATTTGACACAGAAGTCAATCTTTCACTGCAAGCTCAGCTTAATAGAAAATTATTGACATTATAGATTAAGCTGTTAAATCCTGTATCAAATTTAGCGAAGAAATTAGGGTGATTAAGAAGCATGAAAGCTGAGGCCACAGGGAGCTGCAGACCTGATATGAGATCCTGCAGAGTTCTGCGTACGTGGTCAGGGAGCCTGTCATGAGATCACTGTCTCACACGGGCACACATGGCTGTCAAGCTGCTAGAACCAGCCATGGGGCAGCTAGAACTGTGTGTCTACACAACATCTTGTGAAGGCAGAAATGCTCGAAGGCAAAATTATCAGACAGCAGAACATGTCCTCTGCTGAAATTTAACATGCTGTACAGTGGTCAGTCTGGGGACACACGGTTTTCAAGTACCCCAAGATACTTCAGTGATCAGCAGCAGGCCTTCTGCAAGCCTTCAGCTAAGTATTCAGTAAAAGAAAGCCCTTTGGTGTAAATAGGACAGCTTAAAACAACAAGCAAGAGCAATGCATTTGCCCTATCTCTGAGCTTGATGTCTTTTCCCCTGATCCACTTCTCCAGAGCAGAAGGAACTTTAATTGTTATGCACACGTGCAATAGGAATACTTGCACCAAGCAGGCCACCTCCTTTCACGTGCATTTCCGCCTCCCCTTGTTTCTTCTGCCTAAAGCCTACTGCTGTGAACAGAAACTCTGACATGTTATTTACAGAAGCCAATATAAACACCTGAAGGAATCCCAACAATTCAAAAGGCTCCATTCCCCTTTGCTAACTTTCCTTACGCTACGAGCTATGAGGGATAAGGTACCTGTTACCGAGTACCGGGAATACCGCAGACACTGCTGGAAGCAGTGGTCTCTTATTGTCAAGAAATGTGATGGTTTGGGTTTACATTCTTGAACTGGGGGTGGGTTTTTTGTTTATTTGCTTTTTGGTGAGTCCACATTAAATGAAACTTCTGTATTTGATAGTATTGGCAATCTCTTCTCAGGGAAGGGGGGGGGAAGCAAAACTCCTCAAAATTTCTTCAATCTCACTTCAAAAAAAAATTATTTTTTTTTTTTGAAGATGGCAAACTGAACACAAGGGAGAGACTCCCCCAATTAAAAGAAAAATCAGGAAGCTGGCCTACCTGTGAAAAGTGCAATGCCTAACAAACCACTCACTGAATTTGCTAAACAACTCCCACAGTGAATTTATGGATTGTGCAAGAACACACTGAGGAGGAGTCCTCAACACAAGTGAACAAGTCTGCCAGCTAAAGGCTTTAGCTCAGCACATGGCAATTCTTTCCAAATAGCCACCCCTTTCTCCACCACCACTGCCCTCCACTATTACAGGCCGCCCTCCAGCCCCGAGATGCTCCTTGCTGCTGACCGTGTCCCAGCCCGGGAAGCAGGCCGGCCATGTGATACGCACGCTTGCGGAGCAGCTGCCTGGGCAGGAGGGGTGCTGCTTGGCCCCTTGGGCAGGCAGACACACTGCCTGGCAGGCACCCAGGGCAGGCAGCCAGAGCCACCGCCTTGCCCTTCTCCCAGCTGAGGGACCTGCACGGTGGGACAGTCTCTGTTAACAAGTGGCCATTGCATTAGGGTCTTTCATGAAGAAGATTTTGATTTTCTTGTGTTGATATTTCTACCCAGAGAACACTTACAGACGCTAACAACAGCCACCTCACTCCATGGGTATGCACCATCTGGTAAAATCCCCAGTTCTTACAACTGATTTGGTGTCTTAGGGGGAAGAAGATTTTTTTGTATTATTCACACACGAAGACAGAAAACATTTGCACAGAAGTTCCTCTTCAAAAGCAGAAGGTTTTAACTGGTCACTGCAATCTCTATGTTGTTTTAAACAAAAATTATATATAGGGAGATACCTTCTCTTCAGAAGTTTGAAATATTTCATTTGGAACAGACCTCCTTTCTCCTCGAAGGTGGTGAAACAAGTAACTGAACAGCCCTAGAGAATATGTCCTAAGAAAAAGGCAAGAGCACAATTACGGGTCCCAAACTACGTTTAAAGATGCAGATATGAGTTTTGTTCTGTTTTGGACAAAATAAAGAGAATATGCAAGAAACATGTACTTGAATATCCAGCCAACAGGAAACCTAAGTTTTGATGTGCAGAGAGGACTACTTTAAACATCCCTTCTTTTACATGGAGATGTTCTATGTGATTTTATTGGTCTGGCACTGTGTCATGCTGTTTCTCTCCACCTCAGAAGCACATTACAAAGAAAAAAAAAAAAAGCCTTGCAAAGCACTTACCTCCCCTTTCAAGCACAATGGTGTGAAGTTACATTTCTACATAGAAGCTAACAACTGAGAAACTTGAACCTAATGCTTCAGCAGAAGGGGCTCCAAGAAGAAGGAAGTATAAAACCAAAAACATGCGTAGCTAAAAGTATCAAGTAGAAGTGTTTGAATTCATCATAGGAATCCTACTGCACAGAGCCATAAAGGTCTGTGTGCTTACATTTGAGTGCAAGAACAAACAAATACAAGATAAAACAGAATGTCACCTGAGAGAAGGCCTGATTCATGTGGGAGCTGCTGAGCAGACTGATTTGTACACTTACTCACATAGACCTGCTCCTGCACACCTCCTAGCACAGCAGAGGGATGAAAAAACACAGACCTGCCATTACAGAAAACATATGGCCCCACACATACTTGACAGTATTGTCTGCTACAATGTGCAGCACCATAAAATGCAAGTTTCTCAATAATTTAAGACAAGACATCGACCTAAAATTAAATTTCACTTATCCTGGGGCTAAGCAATGTGTAGGCAGTGACTGAAAGTTCTTACGTTACCCGTAAAGCTGTTCTGTGGCCAAGTCACTCTGTTCAAGAGAGCCAATTGGCTCTGATGATTCAAATCCCATTTTGAATCAGCTGCCACCAGTGCTTCCTCCCAACTGCACGTGGCAATTTCATAAGTAGTGTCATTCTCTAGGGATACACAGTTTAATAATCTTTAGTTTCATTTTCAAGATTTCAGTCTGACCAACGTGTGAAACAGAAGATACATTTGTATGCTGCTCTGAAAAAGCCAAGTACATTTAGCAAAGCTGTTAGGGAAAAAAAAAAGTGCATTAAATAACAACAATGGACCTCAGAGAAATTAACTGTATCTCTTTATTGTTAACCAATGAATGTTATCCAAAATAGTAGATGTAACTGTAGCTTAATTGTACAACACAAAACAGGATGCTAAGGAAAAAGCATGTGGAAAATTACTTCACCAAGTACTCATTAAATGCATTCTTAGCATTTCTGCACCAGTAAGTGTTCTCAACTGCTGGTGACAGCAGCTATTCCCACTTTGTTCATTGTGAAAATCCGTATTACAAATGGTTGTTCCTGGTTGTTTTTAGAAAAAAAAGAAATCACACAGCTTTATAAATGGATCTAATCCATTTAGCCCTACTCTATATACTGTAGATTTATGAACAGCAAACCTCACTGGTATTTTTCCCCAGCACTGGAACTGACGGATCAATGTTGGTGAACGCCTTCCAGGGAAAAACAAGAGCTCACTGGAAGCACAGTATTTCACCTGCTATGGCAAACTGATTGAATACTTCAGAAATTTGCTTATGCTTCGGTGGATGAAGCCTGTGAAACAAAAACTATTCTTACAATGCACTGCAAGTAGAAACACCAGCTTCCACCCAGCAGCATGTGCACACCACCTGCGCATCAGTCTTCAAGGTTAACAAGATATGCTTAGCCCCACAAACCAAAAATATATTAATGTATCTTTATTTTATTTTCATGATGTCACCCCACATAGCCAACCTTGAACTCTGCAAAATTAAAAAAACTTAGTTGGACTGTTCATAAGAAAATTAAACCTATTGTGCATGAAAAAATGTTTAATAAAATGGCAAATTTTAATAGATAAGTGTAAATTTATGAGTGCATAATATCAAACAGAAAAGAGCTGAACCATCCTCAGAGAAAGCAGGGTTCTTCCATTGTAGATATTTACCAGGGTACTGTAATAGAAGGAACAACTGCAGTCCAAATTAACTGTGAAGATATTTCTGAAGTTCATTTTCCAATAAGATTTCTCAAAAGAAAAACATGAAAAAAAAAGGAGCAAGTCTCCTTTTCAAGAGGGAAAGGACTTAATGATCTGACGTCAGACGTGACAATTACAACACTAGCTTCACTGAGAACTGAAGCTACAAATACTTCTACTCCAGTTCTGGGAACTTTCCTTCTGTATTTCAAAATCTCAAACCAAATTAATTCATATGCACCTTCTACACCCCTCCCAGAAGATAGTGTATACCAGTGACAGGTTACAGCTTTAAAAAACACAAGATGTTCTTACACCTTAAACTTGATGGCAGTTAAACAGCATTTAGCACTATAAATCCATCTCGATGTAAGAGAAAATCCTGGGAGTAAGGGCTCCCAGCAGTTTTGATACCACTATATAGTGACAGTCAATTGGAACAGCGCTTTTCATGGTGTTTGAAGGACCAGTCATCATGTATGTAGTAGTGAGGTAGGATACCGTCCCCTCCCTGGGACTGATGTTTTCATATGCTCCCTTGCCAGAAAGGTCCAGGTCTCCCTACTGCAAGTAAAATAATTACAAGCTAATAGCAAACAAAGCTTTTTTTTTGTGTGTGTTTTTGTATTTTATTTTGCTGCCTTAGAACATTTTGCACATCTAAAGTAATCACCTAGGAAAAGCAGAACTTATTCCAGCCTATCAGCAGCCCCACGCTGCCCACAGGTAGCGTTCCATGTGAAAAGCCATCTGGAACTACCACCTGCCATCTAGACCTTTGTGAACAGGTAGGCAAAGAAAACCATCAATGATGACAGGACATGAAACACCAAAGAATTTCACTTGGGAGGAAAAAGAAGAAAAAAAAAAAAAAGAAACTGGAAGTCAGTGATGTCGAACCCTTAGTGGTGTAGCTATGCTGAAAATGTAATTTCAAACGTCATCGTACTGAAATAGTACCTTATCCAGTTTAGGTTCAGCTCCATTATTCTTTCTGTTCCCTAATGTTTAAGCAATATGTACACTTGTCAGTCATTATACACTTCACATCAGTTTTCAAAGAAAAAACTACAAAACAATAAAACTAAAAGACATGATGGGGAAAAAATTGCTATTATTCTCCTCACCCTCCCCTTGCAAAAGTTAGGGGTAACAGACTGTCTTACTGTTGAACGGCTTCCCCTATATTTGTCTTCTAACCACTGTAGTCAAACTGGTATTAAGTGCTTTGGCAAAGTGGGGTGCAATCCATCAAATCTGCAAAGGCCTGCTTTTTTCTCTGTTGGTGGTTCAGCTTTACGAGGAACATATATGCAAAATAACAGCTCTCACATTGCTTCAAATTCATCAATACGCTGCTTTGTATTGCCTTGTCGGATTTGTCGAAGAGTCTTGTACTTATCACGGCCTGCTTTAACATTCTCAGCATGAAGGACATCATTTTGTGTTTTCTTGGTTTCATCTCTGGCTTGGGCCAACTCAGAACTTAAAGCCTGTTGAATAAAATATTTGCATTTAAGTGCTTTAACTAATCTTTTAATGACTCTGGAATTTCTGATAACATCTACCCTGTAGCTTGGATAGGGATTCCCTGAATGTCACCCAATGAAATGCTGTCTGTACTGCTCAGTAACTACAGCTGTGAGGTCTGGCAGGAAGACTGCAGAAGAAGAAGAGGACAGGGCAGGATTCTTTCCTTACACACATCCTTCCAGATGTGTATCAAACAACAAAAAACCTCATACCCTAGCAACCAAGAAGAAGAGGGACCAGCAGGATAAGCATGAAAATTATCTTCTATTTCTGCTTGACTAAAGAGAGCATACATCTCCCTGAATCTGTCAGTGACCCATCAAGCAGAAAGATACCTTACGGAATCACGCTAAAAAATATTGCTGCCAGAAAAAGAAGGGACTTTCCACTTCTCTTTGTTCATTCCCAAAAAGGTATTTCGTAACATGGCAAACTGGTACCACTAACATTAGATTACTGTGCTTGGAGAGATAAGAGTAATCTAGGAGGAAATCTTTTAGGGAAGTAAGATTCATCCTCAATGGGAATATTTCAGTTTCTGCCTTTAGGAAGTCTGTGAGCAGCTGCAAATAAACCCAAATGCTATTAAGCAAGCATCTGTCCATACCAATTAACATGTTTCAGAATTCAGAAAAAGGAAAGCATTACATTTTAGCATTCAGTGTCCGAGGCATTATGCAATTACCTGAAATGCTCACTGTCCAACATGACAACGTACTAACAGTTCCGAGCTATAGGGCATGATCCCACATCTAGTCTTTCCACTTATTCTGCTTCTACAACACCATGGATGCTACTGGCTGTTAAATTAGTAATAAACCTAGTAACTGACAAGAAGGGTGTTTCCTTGGCACAGCAACACTTCAATGAGATTTCAAAAAATAAAGAATGAAAACCCAAAGCCTGCGTTATGTCGATACAACTGTAAGCCTTCATTACCTGGAGCTGTTTCTTAACACGTTCGTTTTTCTGCGTTTCTGTTACCCGTTCTTCCTCACTCCTGTGATTCATGACACCATCTGAAGACAGTTCAGCACTGGCTTCAGCATTGTTCTCATCATGCTCATCATGTTCGTTCTCTGTTGGAGGAATAACTGGTGGGGGAGGAGGTGGAGGAGGAGCAGACATCACAGATTTCAGTTCTTCTTTGGTCTTTTCTAAGTCCTCCTGGGCCGCAAAAGCCTAAATACAATGAACAATAATTAGTATTTTTAAAATTGTTTTACAAGTAGTCAGAAAACTAGTGTGAAATACTTAAGATGTTTTTAGATACACAGAAACTGCCTCTGCAAATGACACAGGGCAAGCTTACATGCTGAAAACTGTCAAACAGAAAACCAGGGTAAAAGAGGTATGAATAAAAGCAGAGGTATCAGAGGTCCATCTAGTACACCTATTTCCAGCAGCAGCCAGAGAAGTGTAAGGGAGGGCCATAATACACCACCTCCAACTGTTCTAACCTCCTCAGCTTCGAAGCTCAGAAACTTCCCAAACCAGAGGCCATGGCCTTGCACTTCACTTTCAGTCTGAACTTGCATGCGATATCGTTCAATCATGTTCTGAGCAGTTGGTATTGACATTTCACCATCAGTCAGAGCTTTTGTGAAGAAATATTTCCAGAGAATCACAGAGAGGTAATGGCTGGCAGGGACCTCTGCAGGTCCCCTGCTCCAGCAGGGACACCCAGAGCAGGGTGCCCAGCACCATGTCCAGGCGGCTTTGAAGATCCCCAAGGAGGAGACCCCACAGCCTCTGGGCAGCCTGTGCCAGGGCTCCGCCACCCGCACAGCACAGCGGTGCTCCTGGTGCTCAGGGGGAGCCTCCTGTGTGCCAGGCTGTGCCCATGGCCTCTGGGCCTGGCACTGGGCACCACCGGGAAGAGCCTGGCTCTGTCCTCTCTGCACCCTCCCTTCAGGGATTCATGGATATTGAGATCCCCGAGCCTCCTCCTCTCCAGCTGAGCAGTCCCCAGCTCTCAGCTCTCCTCACAGCAGAGCTGCTCCAAGCCCTGCATCATCTTCGTGGCCCTCCAATGGGCTCTCTCCAATATGACCAGGTCTCTCTGGTACTAGGGGCCTAGAACTAGACCCAGCACTCCAGGTGTGGCCCCACCAGAGCTGAGAATTTTGCTTTGAATTATAGCCTAGTTACATTTGTGATTTTGTTCCATTCCCGATCCATCTTTACAGCACCACTCATGATGTTTTACACCTCCCTCTTCATGTGTTTCTTTTGCAGCACAAAGCTCCAATCTATTCTATCACCACACATAAAAAAGCCATTTCAAATCTTTGATCATATCTTTGTGATGAGAATCCCCCCCCACTTCATGCCTATCTGTCAGTTAAATAGAAGAATAAGCTGGCTTCAAGAGATTGGAGAACAAAAACCTTTTTTTAAAAAAAAAAAAAAAAAACTTCTCTGAGGCCCAAGGGAGGTAAGAGACCGAACCCCAAGCACTTCTACTGGTATTCCAACATTCATCTCCCTTAGTTTCTTTGAAGTTTTGACTTCCCACAGCATGAGCTCATTACTTTGTGCTGCCATTCTGAGGCCTCCTCCTCTTTTTTTTTCTTGGCCTCCTCTAGAAGTGCAATCTTGGCAGTGAATTCAGCCAGTTCTGCTGCCTAGAACAAAAACAAAAAAGAAAAATTTCAGTTCAATACCATTTTGGCTCTGCAGCAGAAGAGAGCAGAGCCTTTGAAAAGGGTTCCTTATCATTCATCACTGCTCTGCTTATGACAGGCTGAGAGAATCAGTACTTTTGGCCTGACAGGAGAAAGTCAGGCAGGGGGAGGATATGTAATAATCTAAAGGTTAAGGATTCTTACTAGCTGCTCCTGGTTCTTCATTTGATCAGCTGCCTGCTTGGCCAGAGCCGCTTTCGCTTCTTCAGCTGCTCGGCGCTCTTTCTCCAGGCGCTCTGCTTCCTCCTTTGCACGCTTTCGTTCCTGATCCAGTTCTAGAGCTCTTCTAGTCTGTTCCTCTAGCTCTGCCAAGGAGAAAGTTCACAGACAAGCTATCATTATTTAACTCCTCCTCATATGTAATGCAGGTAACTGCTGCAACACTCTCAAAATAACGTAACCTAGAAAACTGACTTGCAAGGCTGCCTCAAGCTAACTTGACTTAGGCCAAGAGGAGCTGTTAGCATGTTCCCTGAAGCTACACTCCATGTCCAGTTTTAGTTTTTTCCCCCAACTCTTTAAAACACACTTTGGATATCCTTCACCTCACCTGACAGCTCAGTGTTTTACAAAGTAATCAACTCACCAATAAGAATAAATGCATAAATACGGGCATGGCACACACACACTGTCACTGAGGAGTTCGTACATACATTAAATCATTTGGCTACCATAAAAAAGCCAAAAACTCTTCTGCTCTATTAAAATGCTTTACAGCAATACCTTAATTGCAACTGATGTCTTAGACACGTGCCTCCAGCAAAGTGACCTAAAAGCCACTGGAAGGGTCAGAGAACAGAGGCAACTTCAAAAAGGTACAAATAGGGAAGCGCTATACCAGGGAAGGGTTAACAGTTGTCTAGCTGCCTGGTTAGGAAAATACTGCAAGCTAAAAGGCAAGGCTCTGACATAAGGGAAGTAGGAAGAAATAATAACCTACCAACACAGTAATTTCATGGGAAGAACTGCACAGGGAATTTTTTTTTTTTTGATAATCCAAATTTGATGATCAAAATAAGGAGCACAGCATTACAAGCATGTTGAGTTGTACACATTAAATGAAATGCACAAACATTTAAAAATACTGTTTAAACAGGCAAAATCTTCCAGCAAAGATAAGAGAACACGAAGCACCATGTTAACCACAGAACAAAGGCACCGTTGATACAAACACTACTTCATATCTAAAAAGAAGGCTAAACTCTGGAAACACATAAGCATCATGCGCTACATCAGAAAACAGAACAGAAAAGAACTTGTTCAGAACTGAGGAACTGTTTTTCCCTTCCACTAATTTGATAGTTTTGTGGTTATACCCCTTCTTTTAGAAGCTTCTTTAGGATGTGTTAAATTAAAAGCAATGGCAACAAACAAGATTATTATCATAGTAATTTATGACTAAAGGTATTTCCAGCTAGAGAGCAGTGCCAGGCACATGCAGTTTACTTGTCAATAGTTATGAACAGAAGCGAGGAATGAAACTTTTATGAATATGAACCAAATCTGAAGCAAAAAAAATAATATGGAGGAGGGAAAGCAGCAGAGGGACTGTACAGGGTAGTTCAGCACAAAAACTGTGTTTAGGGAACAAACAGCTTATTCGCCAAAATCTGAGAAGATTTTAATTTTTAGAGTTCTAAAATCTGACAAGGGAATGGGAAAACAAAGGGATAAGTAATTTCCAATTGAAAAGCTAAATGCAGCAAAATCCTAGAGGAAGTACTTTGAATATTTCTATTTCCCATACCCTCTCCAGCCTCAGGTTTTCAGCATTTCAAGCATTTCATAAATCCAAGCTAAACTGTATACGGTTTAATTTCCATTTTATAAAACAAAAAATGAGACTCTTGCTGCATTAGGAACGTTTGTTATACAAACACATCCACACACTCCAGCCAGCTTTCAACATTTAACTTTGAAAAGAACCACTCTTAAATTAAAGCATAAACACACCACTCAGATTTCTTATTAAAATAAATTGAAAAAACAAAACCAACCAAACAAAAAAAGAAATAGAAAAACACACACCAAGAGAACTGCGGAACTGCACTACCCAAATGAACTGAGCAGCAGCAGCAGAGATAAACCCAGTACCAGCGACAGCTCACCTTTCTGAGCTTTCATTGTTTGTTCCTCAATTTGCCTTAGGCGTTCCATTAATTCCTCCTTTTCACGCTCTATTCTTTCTTTTTCCTTTTCTGCTATCTCTCTTTTCTTCTTCTCATTTTCTAGTTGTGCCCTGAAAACAACAAAAGGGCTTTTTTTAACCTCAAGCAGATTAAATTCTAGTCTGACGATACTGGTACGTTTTTAAGTTCACGTAGGTAACAAAAAAAATACATTGTTGTAGATGTTTGGAATTCATTTTAAAATGCAAACAGAAGTTCCAGGTTTCTCTGTTTCACAATACTGTGCAGAATAAAACAGAACTGATTAGCATCCCTGGTTATGGTTCACAACCAGGTAAACCCAAACTTACAGCTGCATTTTACACGATTCATGTTTTATCTGGGCTAGAAATAGTAACTGTGTTTTTCTAACATACAAAAGGTAAATCACTATATTCTTCACCGAACTTGCTTTAACGGCTCACCAGCAGAGTACAGAAGTGCCTAAGAACCAAGCAATAGAGACTTAAAACCATTTCACAAAAAACTTTCTGAGAAACAAGGGCACAGCTACTGTTCCTACGCTGAAAGCTCAAAAAGGACGCGGCTTTCTATGGAGACAGGTGAACCATGCCAACACACAGACCTGCCTGCGTATTACAGAAGGAAAAGCAGATGCCTTTTCTAGAATGCCAGGATGCCTGACATTCTATGACTTAGTTTTCTTAAAAGGATAGAAGAATTTTTCTTCTGTTTCATGAAAGTTTGTTAATTACCTTTCCAATTGTTTCTGATGTTTCTCCTCTCTAGCTTGGGCCTTCATCTGCTGCACTTCAATTGTATCAGGTTTCCGTCTCCTCATGTACAATTCATGATTTCCCATACACAGTGCCAAAATTCGCTTGTTAATTCTCAGACGAGGCGCATAAAACACAAAATCCTAGAAAAACATGGCAGCACATCCATTAGTCTAAGAACTCAGCTGTGACAAGACTCAAAAGTATTCCTGCACACCTGCATTTGTTCAATTAATTTACAAATGCCTTGCAATTCTTCTTCTAAATTTAGTTACTGTAAGGAGCCTGTGAGATCAATTCAAAATCTCACCTGGATTCCCCTGTGAGAAGGTTAGCTATTTTATCCAGAATTATTTACTTAAACTTCTCGAAGTAACATATATTGAAAAAGAGTATATTGTTAACAGTGTTCTGCCCCACAGAGTCTCATGAAAGGTGCTACTGTAATACAAGCAGAAAAAAGAAGAGGCAGGGGTGCAACAGACTCAGCATGCCACAGTGCAGCTTTTCAGTTGACCACAAAACATTAGTTGGCTTAAATAAAATAATAAAAAAAAAAATCTTAACTGTCAACCAGAATGAAGAGAGGGAAAATAACCATTCTTCAGAACTTTATTACCGAATATTCTACCAATAAAAAAACAGTACAACAACATTTTCTCTGCCACAGTGGCAGAGCAGTTCCTTCAGGCTGAAATCGTCCCATACACAAAGGCGTGCTATTCCGCAGGCTACTTACAGGGGCCTTTTTGTCAATTGGCTTTATGACAAATTTTTTGTCATTAAACGAGATGTTTCTTATTTCACTCCAAGGAAAACCAATCTTGGGTGTCAACCTTCAAAGACAGAAAGTTCTCATTAAAAGAAGAAGAGATGGGCATCTCCTGCACGCCCACTGACACGCAGCCCTTACTTTGTACTGTTCTCACTGCCACAATTAATCATATTTAGAAAGCCTAACATGACAACAGTTATAAGTTATATATATAAGCATATTTCTGCAGGCAATATTACGTACTTGTCTGATGGGCCTGCAGTACTAAGGTTCATATTACTCCAGCACTGCAATAGGAGGAATTCAGAAATTTTAATTCCTGACTTATTTCACCACCGCTGAATACATGCTGAACATCACAACGCACACTGATCCTTCAGAAGCCATTCATTTTCTCCTCAGAGAAACGGATCACTGTTTCACTGGGGATGCAATTTTAGAGAAGACTGAAACTAGATTAGCCTTCAGCAATGCTGCGCTTGGGTTTAACTCATCTGTAAGGTACTTCTTACATTCCCAAAGTTCAGAATAAATTCAATCTAGCTGCATTTCAAGCAGAACCAAGTTCAGAAGCAGGTACAACGCTTTGCACCAACTGCAAACTTTTAACACGGAAAAGTACAGCGGTTCTTAAATTAAATCATGACTTGTAAATATTTTTCTCCATGGGCACAGCAAGCTTTTTCAGTTTATATCACCCCAAGTATTAAAAAATGTTTAAGTATTTGACTGCTACCTATCAGGACTTAGGTAATACCAAAACCTGGCTGATGATTCAATCCAATCTGGTATTTCCTGAATATTTTCATCATCTTCCAGGAGTTATGTTGCCATCTAATGGCAATTAAGGCTTACAGAATTTCGTAAGGGAGCACACACATCCGACAGCATGAAATTTCAGTTCAGCTGACGGCTCTTATCTGGTGTTTGACACGTTTCACTTCAAATCACTGTGAAAGTACTGTTAAGATCAGATACTACTAACAGAAGTGTCTGGAAAGAAACAGAAGAATGAGTTTGTTCTTCTAAGATCAAGTTCTGTACATTTCAGCTTCATCCCTCTTGAAGCAAGGCAGAATCTGATCTCTTCACCAGAGAAGATCCATCTATTTTCCTTGATGTCTAAAAGCTTTCACTCTTGGACACCAAAATTCTCCCTGCTCTAACAGCTCTAATCCTAACCACTGTTCTGCAAAAAGTTCCTTAACCATGTTGCTCAGCTTCTCAACGGCCTTTTCACCCTGACTAAAAAGGAAGTCTTGAGAGAATGAGAAGTACAGAAAGAAGCTGCATGAAAAGGGTCTTGCTACAAACATCATACATGGCAACATGCATGCAAGTTTACACAGAACTCTTCTTCTATTCCCTTCTTCTGAATTGTTATTTCTTCTTCAAAATTAGAAATTCACTACCCAAATATTTATCGTTTACATAGATCAGAAGGTATTTGATCATTTATTTTGCTAGATGTTATTGAAATGTATTTTGGTACAATCTTAGGTAGGATGTCCTAGGACACAACTGTAAAGCGAGTATTAGCCACTTACTTATCGTCATGCTCATAAATATTCAGACCCAAGGCATCAACTCCTAACCACAATTCAGTTCCTTTTTTATTCTTTATTTCGAAATAGTTGACTCCATACATTTCCAAATCTTGTGCTATCTTCAGGTATTCCATCATAGAATCTTCCCTGATGAAAAGAGGGGAAAATAAGTGCAGACAAATCAGAAGTACATTGTAAAAATAAGGGAACAACAGAGCAAGTAAGTAGCGAGACATTTAGTTAGGAATCAAACCTCTCCTCTTGGAAATTCAAGGGTACATTGATTTAGATGCTTGTACAACTCTACACTCTAATACTCAAGTACAGTTTTATCACTGCACTTTGTCTTTTCAGCCTGTGGACTAAAGAAATACTAAATATACTTCAGAGGTAAGGGAGGTGGTAGAGCCTCCTTCCCTGGAGGTGTTCAAGAAACATGTGGATGTGGCACTTAGGGACATGGTTTAGTGGGCATGGTGGTGTTGGGTTGACTCAATGATCCTAGAGGTCTTTTCCACCCTTAATGGTTTTATGATTCTAACTGCAGACAGAGGCAGTTAATTGACATTCTTCCCAGAAATCACATAGATAGCCAATAACCCAACTGGAAACTCATCTCTCATCCAAGCTTTCATAGAAGTTTCTGATAACTGCTTACACCAGCCAAACAAAAACATCACCTCCCAAAATACATCCTAATAATATTAAGGGAAATCCTTAAAGGCTTTGGAACATTTTCTACAGAATTACCTTAACATTCCCCTGTGCTCTTCATGCCAGTTCTGTATTCTTTCTTCCCACTGTTCTTTTGTCAGTTTGTGCTGCTCTAACACACTGTGAACAGAAATTGTTATCAAATTACACTGACAACCGATTTAATCTCCTAACCAAACTTACTTTTTTTTTTTTTTCAAAATCTTGTCGCAGAACATATGCTTGAGATGAATAAATTTAAACATTACTTCCTATACACTGCTCACCTTTTTCACCCAAACAGAATTTTTGAATTTCAAAAAATTTGAAAATAGTGCATATTCACTTTTTTTCACGATATTCTATACAATTTGTATTATAATAAAGTTACACCACGGCACATCTCAACTTTCAGTAAAGCCATACAATGTAATGCTTGGAATCCCCCAAAACACAGACCTGTAAAACCCTCATACAATGATGCTGCAAATCAGCCTCTGTGTAGGCACAGATGCCTCCAAGTTTAAAGGGCCATTAAATAAGAGGAAACTGAGATCATCTTACTAAAAAAAGTCAGAACAGGGTTTTTCCTTCCTTCCTCTTTACTCAGGAAAATAACACTTCACTACGTTTCCCTATGTGTTGAGGGAACTACAATAAGGAGCAGAGGAATGACGCAGAAGATCCTAATGCAGTGATTCTTCTACAGACATGTCTCTCACTCGCTCATTTTGCTACTCTACCCCACACGTGGGTACACAGCCATCTCCCCACCTGGCTCTCTCTTCACAAGCTACTGATGAAACATGGCTAGCAGACAGTTACCCAACTCACAACCTGGAGCCAAGAAATGCACAGTGAATGTAATTCTGTAGTTAAGGAGAACTGCAAATCCTCTCGTCTCTCCCATTAAATTTTGCAAAGCTAGCCTACTTCTGGAATCAATTAAGTATTTTTGATATCACATTGTTCTGAAGTATTTTTATGAAGTACTTGATAGTTTTCTGGCAAATCTCTGGTGCCAGGAGGCAGAACAGGAGTACCTGTGTTAGAATGAACACAAAAGGTACGCGCTCACTCAGGGCAAACCAGCACACCGCTGGCTGAACACCTGCTGGGAAATATCTGAACATCTGTCTGCTGGAGAGGAGCACCCTAAGCTCTTCAACCTGTGCTGAACACAAGCACTCCAGCATTCANTAACAACCTGAAACATTTTCAGAAATATTTAACTACTTATCACAATCATTCAAAATGCATTTTTGCTAGCTAGAAGATTCTCAGACTTAGCTAATGAGCTAAATTCTTTTAGTTTTCAAACCAAAAGACAGAGTACATGAATTTCAAATTCAAAGCAAACTCAAATTATTCCATGGTTCTTATCTTTTTGAAGACACACTGACGTTCCATGTTTAGCAAGGACACATTTATTGACAATACGTCACCAGGGATCCATTGCCACCGACAACTACCTAACTCCGTATATTTGTGCTGCAGTGCTTCTCTCACTGCCAGTCCTGTCAGGAGCATGGCTTCAGCTGGGAGGAGGGGAAAAAAAAAAAAAAAAAAAACCACAACCCAAAGAAGAGAACTATAATCTTGGCGCTTACTTTTCCTAAGCACTTGGATGAATGATTGATACAAAAAAGTTCATACTCAGCAGCAATGACAACAATTTGTTTTCTAAATTTTCTGTACAGACCAGCATTTTTTTTGGTATGTATTTAACTTGCAATACATTTTATAATGATTGTCAGGAATTAATCATTGTTTACCAAACTTCTTTGTATAAAAACACCATGAGCTGAAGAAAAAGACTGGGTATTAAGTAAACCTCAATGACTTCAAGAACTTTGATTTTAATCCAGCAGAGGCCTCCAGGAATTACAGATGATTTTTTATGGATTTTAGAGTACTCTAAAAATTTGATTGTGTAAATCTGCACAGCTGGTCACAGACAGGACAAGAAATAGGTCTCAGGAAACCCATGGCTGTGACGCTTTGATTTTTAAGTCTAAATTGTGATATCATTTCCTCCTAAATTTTACTAGCAAAACATGCACCCCTTTAAGAAAGCTACCACTAAACACATGTTTTCTCTTTATGTTTTCACTACAAGAAGTGTGCTGCAATCAAGTTTATACAGAGCAGACGATGCAGAAACATGCACTTATGGTCTGTCTCACCGCTGAGGGAGTAGCCTGTCGTTGGCTAGGTAGCCCAGTTTATGCATCTCCTTGTTGTAGTCCCCATACTTGGACTGGACAGCATAAGAGGCCAGAAGAACGGCAGTTTCTGGTGGACAATAGATCTCATCATTTAAGATAGCTTCTTTGACTTGCAGGAAGAAAAGTCTTTGTGTTATCTCCTGAATTAATTCTTCAGATACATCCTCAGGAAAAAACTTGGCCCTGAACTTAAACTGCAAAGGATTTTCTTTCCTTACATCTTGCTGTGTTACCTAAGGAAGAAAAATTGAAGAATTAAAAAAAAAAGAGCACTAGATGTTATATTAAATAAAATTACTGTCACAATAAGCTCCTCTGCACTGAAACCCAGCACATCCCGACAAGTCCAGTGTAGAACTCACTGAAAATTCACAGGTATTGCAGCAAGTTCACAAATTTGCACAGAATCAGACAATTAGGAAGGTTACTCAAAGGCTGTTTAAATTTTTGTTGTAGACCTGCATGAATTTATTGATCTCAGTAAAGATCTGGGAAAAAGTTGTACATACATACAAAAAAAAAAAAAAAAAAAAAAAACCAACAATGGGCCGCAAAAAAAAAAC
>VXAV01006950.1:11982-30643 GCA_013399715.1 Alectura lathami | reverse complement strand
AAAAAAAAAAAAAAAAAAAAAAAAAAAAAGCCTCCACAGTCTTTTACTGTGCTTCTTAAATCCAGCTACTGTCGTTCAGTACTAAATTCAGCTCTGCAAAACTGTAACCATGATCAGCTGCTTCTGCTCAGAGGGAAAAAAAAAAAAAAAAAAAAAAAAAACCNAAAAAAAAAAAAAAAAAAAAGCACAAGAGCTATTTATAATTCTTTTCCATCCCGAAAGGTTCATCAGCATTTTCATTGCTGTCTTCCCCATGTTTCTAAAAATGTATTGACATTAATTAACTTTCATAATGCTCCTCAGAAGTTAAGCAATATACATTTGCTTGTATAAAAATTGTTTGGGTATCTAACACCAGGTTACCTGGACACCCAGATCCTTCATCAGAATTTTTTAAAGGTAAGCATCAACTGGAACAAACACAGTAAAAAGCCTTGCCTGGTATGAACAAGCACACAGAAGCAGTGCAAGCTATTCAATCGCCTCGCATTCATTTTGTAAAATACTCTTTTAATGTAGGTTAAAAATACTGTTCAGTAATTTAGGATTGCTCAGTTTGAAATGTCTACGTTCCCGCAGAAGTCATTTATTTTTGTATACCTAGGCCTACTCTTCGGCAGGTGAGTAAGCTGTTTCCATCCATTTGTTGTGATGCTGTGAATCCAGCCATCACCTGTAAATCAGAACACACGTTAGTACTTTGTCTTGGGACAAAATATTACTTTCCCTTTTCATTTTTACAAAAAGCTCTGCGTTCTAAGGGGACATTATATTAAGACAGCAAAAGCCTCATCACTGCATTGACTGGCATCCTTTCCATCTTTGCAATTTAACTTAACCATTCACTTACCGGGAGCTTGCTGCACTGCGCTCTGCAATTAAAACACATTGCTTTTTTTCTCTTTGATATACCGAGGAAGCACGTCAATGTCCCTTTGAAAATCGTCCCCTCCCAACGGGATATATCTGTGACACTCAGAGGTGTTTCCATATTTTGTCATGAGAAGATTGCCTTTTCTAGAAAAGGGAACACAGCGTACGAAGCTGCCTTGCCTCCTATTTAATGCCCTGTGGCTGTGATACATCCACAGATTTGCACTCTGTCAGTATGTCATCTGTATCTTCCTACCGCAATTCCTGCTGAGATCGAAAGTTAGCCCCTGCTCACGCCTGAATGCGTGAGACTTTTGTCTGTACTCTTCTAGATCATGGGCAGTTTGGTGGAAGATCCGTTATCACATGTTACCACTGTACTGCACAACGTGCTCCTGCAGTTCTTTAAAAAGTAGGATGGCTAGAGAAACACTCAAGCATCGTGAAACTTCTGTAAAAAGATAACGAGTTAAATAGTTTGAGGAAGACCACAACTTCACAGTATATGCACAGTATATGAAGTTAGTGCTAGAGCATACAACAGAATTATAATCTTTAGATTACTTACTTAAAGGAACATTATCAGAACTCAGTCCACCAAAAAGAAAGAGTCTGTCATCTCCTATCGGAGTCAGCGTATGCCACGATCGATCTTTTGGTTTCTCTCCACTGATACTAATTCTTGATGAAACAAATAAACAAGAACAATTTTTCAAAGAATGCTGAAAATGAACCTGCCAGGAAATCTAATAGTTAACTTAGTTTGCCTTAGAACAAGGTCAGATATGTTTCGCAGAGAAAAAGCTGCACTTAAGCAGCGTGAGTTTGCCCTCCAGAAGAGCAGGGTTCAAACCCAAACCAGGTGATTTCCTGCGGTGACTGTCCTCTGAGCAGTCAGGTCAATGCTAAAGGTGAGGAGAAAGGCATCTATCATTATTTTGTTTGTTTGTTTTCTTAAGGTCACTGGAGCGCTCATTAACACATGACTGAAGGCACTTAGGACAGCAAAGGAAGCACAACATTAAAAAAAAAAAAAAACACAGTACATGTAGCTAAACTGTTATTTAAGATAAAATGTCATGAATCCTGTGGAATCACAGTCTTTTCATTCCTAGGAAAATGATTTTTAACGACACAAGGATTGTGGCTATACCTCCCATCCAAAGGCTACGACATCTCTTCAGCCTCTGTGCCTTCTGACGTGATGGCGGGCCACCCAAACGTCGCGAAAAATATTTGTGAGTGCAGAACAGAGGCAGGTTTATTATGCTAAAATTCTGCTCACAGTACAAAAATGCAGTTCTTCCAGCTTTTATCTATGGATTTCGCTTTAGTGGCACAATCACATATGCTTGAGATGAGAACCTGAACAATGAAGAAGCTGAATATTATGGGATACCTGTAGTGGGTGGGCTGAATTCGCATCACCTTAGTTTAGGCACTCTGGTGTACGGTTGTGGATCCCAATTGCCAGCAGAGAAAACTAAGGGCCTCCAGAGGGCATCAGACCACCTAGGATCTTGATCTCAGCAAAACGGCAACTTCTGTTGTCAAGGTACCTACAACACTTAGACACACGGAATCTGGGCTACCACACACTCGGTACGTCCCGATTTTGGGAAGACAACGAAAAGAGCAGCTACAAACACCAGTCAGCCCTGTGGCAGGGTCAGACTCTCAGCTGGATGCTGTCCAGAAGTGGAGGAAAAAAGGACTTTTCTAAAGGCCACACAGATTGCATCTCCAAGAACCAGTTGCATTTAATTTTTCTTTCCATTTTGCTAGAGGTTGCTGTAATTTACACAGGTGTGTGCTCGATCTGTAACGTGATTGCAGCAGACAGAGACAGCAATCTGTATTTCCTTTACAATCAGTGACAACAAACAGGTCCTTGAAGAGCACAACTTGTGATTTTTGCAGATTTTTCTACCTCAGCAGCAGTTGTCTCCTGCCCAAGACTGCCCGTTTCTCTTAACTGAGCACAGAGGAAGCCTAGGGTGAGTAATACGGGCATCTGCAGTTGTTAGAGGGATCTCTGCTGGTGGCTGTTAAGCAGTTCTCCATCTGGAAGCAGAGACTGAAGAATCATAGCTAATTAAACAGTGACTGCAAAACTGCCCTACTAAATTTGGGGTTCAAGTTGGAGCTAAGTCAATGACGGTTAAATGCCTGCTTTGTACAACTCTTGTGTAAGATACTTCTACACTTGGCAAAAGAGGCAGACTGCGCTGAGATGCAACAGGCGCTGATGTTTAGGAAAATATGAACCAGATACTGCTGGGTGACAGCATTTGGATCTTCCATGCTACTGATACCAACAATCATCACAGCACTAGGGGTATCATAACACAGAACATTCTGGGTAACAGGTTGGTGGAGCTCAGGGGAGCTGAGGCAACTTCTGAGAAGTGGCAGAGGTCTCCTCCTGCTCCAGCTCTGCCTCATCTGATCACAGCCCACTTTGGGGAGTTCATCATCTGGTGGAAGCTCTAGCAGGTGAGCGAAACTACCGGCACTGGGACCTTGGCCTTTTTCACCCCTTTCTAGCCACGGTGGTGCTTACTGCACGACAGCTCATGCCTCAGACCCCTTCCCCAAAAACCTGACCTCCCACACACAGCAGCTGTATATCAGCACTTTGAAAGGCTGAGGAGGGACTACTACAGGACAGGGCAACGTGCTGCCAACTTGCCCCAGCACCCGGCTAGGTGCCGGACAACTACAGGTACCCCAGCTGAGGGAGCAGAAGGGGAACAGAAGGGGAGCAACAGCACAGGGGAGGCCAGAAATGCAACAGAAACAGGGGATACCATCTTCGGTGGGAATCAAACAAACTTCACAGATACTGCATTTGTGTAAGCACCTGAGATCTCAGCACTGGATATATTCAGAGCTGTACTACAGCGGTGTCCTCATGCTGTCTAGTGCTAGATTCAGCTGCGTGGTGAGAGACAGTGTAAACTAAGTTACTCTCGAAAAATGACTGTTTACAACCCTAAAGAAGAAAGTTGTACAAAGTCCTTTGTTTCAAACAGAGCCTGTAACAAAACCCTCCCAATGACTAAGGTTTAGCAACTTTTCTTCTGCATAGCAGTTCAGAGGGAGGTCTGAGGACAAACCTGAGGTGCAGCTGCAACATGGGTTCATTTCCTTAAACTCTTTGGTAAAGACAGCAAACTCCAGGGAAGCTGAGACCCCAGCTCAGGGCTAGCTTGCTTGTGCTGGTTGATACAGTGGCAAGTAAAAGCTGCATGAGTTATGCAAGAGTATTTTGAAAGAAGCTTAACAGTGAATACTGTGGAACTTGGAAACACTGCAATCCCCTGCTGGAAGATACTCCTGGACTGATAGGTTGATATGATGCAATTTCTTAAGAAACCTTCACAGAGTTGAGCAAGAAAAAACCTGGTATGACTGGCTGGTGAAACAGTCTGGTGAAATGAATGTATGATGGATCACTGTCGCACGCAGCAGTTAATGAAAGGCCACGAGGCTTTAAATAAAATAATCTTTATGTTTGGAATTTGTCTTTTCAAGAGAGGATATTCAACAAGTGAATTTGAATGCTGGACTGTGCAAACCAGCTCCTCCTCACTGGGAGATCTGTACTTTACAGCAGAAGTTCAAACACCTGCAGCATTCAGACAGCCAAACTTTTAGATCTATGAAACTAAACGCTTGACCCTCATTTGGTGATAATTCGCATGGGCAGTCAAAAACAATCTCTCTGCAGCTGCAGCATGGCTGAGGTAATTCTGTTATCAAGATCAGAAAGGCTGCAGCTTGCCCAATTTTTTGTTTGTCATCAGATCAGAGGAATTTGAAGCTTGAGTATTAAGAAGGGAAGGGGCAGTTGCAAGAAACGCCTGGAGCAGAAGATACTTACACTGATAGCAAGAAAGTCTGAAAGAATTTCCCCACTGGTGAAATACTGAGCTTTTGAAACTGTGTTTAGCTGGAAATTAATTGTCTGATTAGAACTATTCAAAACTTCTGGTGGTACTCAAGGGATACGGGGTGATTTGGTTTATTTCACATTCTTAATACATTACTTCACTGGTTAAAAAAAAAAAAAAAAAGAAGAGAGGGAAAAAATACCACTCTGTTTATCTACTCTGTCTTATTCTACATTGTGTGAAACTGTGGAACCTTTGGGACTGAGCTCTTTCTATTGGAGATGACCCCTAGGAAAGCCCGATGTCTAACACAGCTACCACTATCGACACTGTGAAGGGACATGTGTAGGCAGAAATCATTTTCCAAGCAATTTCTGCAAAGACAGACTATGAAATTGAGTTAAAAAGTGAACTTTTATATTTCCTGAAAGACACACTGAATATTTGCTCCTCTTATGGTCAGGAAATAAATTTTAGAGCTATTGTGCATGCTGACGGGTAGACTGGTGACAGGAGATGATCTTACCATAACAGGCAATATATTTGCAGCTAAAATTATTTGCAGAGAACATTGCCTAGCATTAGGCGAGTTCCCTTTTTCTGATTTGCAGATGACGATGGCTAATCTAAGTTCTTCCCTTTGTGATAGCCTGAATTATATTTTTCAGGGTTCTGTAAGATCAGACACTAAGGGAAGAGCAGAGCTCAGACCTGCAGAGCAGCCTTTGATTAGCCACCCTTCTAGATATGAATAAATACCTCCGCCTTACCTCCTGTGAGGTGCTGCCACGGCGGCTCTCTGCAGCAGTGTCCTAAATTTAAAATTATTAGTCTGTACTAAATCACAGGTCAGTCTTGTGAGCTACTTTTGGATCATGATACAGAAATAATTAAGTATTGGAACAATTCTAAGTTTACAGAAGTTACATTTAGTATCACCATCCTCAGTGTGAGGATATGTATGTGTATGTATGTAAAATCAGTCTGTTGTACTCAGGTCAAGAACAGAAAACAGTCTTTAAAACTTGGATATTAGCATTCACATGCCAAACAGAATAGGTGTGAGCTTTCAGATGGCTGAGTAGGCCTTTGAACTACAACAGCAATACCCCTCCTTCAGGGCTTGAAGTTCCTCTTACCGACTCATCACTCAACTGCCACGGCTTTTTAAAGCAATAAAAAAACAAGTCAAACAGCAACTGCTTGTGCAACCACCAGAAAGGAAAAAAAAAAAAAAAAAAAAGGAAAAAGTAAGCATTTACATCCAATAACTAGAATAACCAATCCACATGGAGGCAAAGTTCACAGCCTAAGAGGACAGTGCTGTCATCTAGGCAGAACATTATTTGTTTTCAAACAACAACAAAGAAAATGGGATATTGAACTGATTAGTTAATCATGCTGATTAAAGAAATCTCCAAAGAGAAGTTGTTTTGAAAGGCCACTGTGAGACTTCCCTGTCCTGCTGTCCATCGGCACTAAGAAGGAATGGAAAGAGGATCGTGCCTGCTCCCTTATGTTGCTGTTTCAGAGGGCAGAGGAACACGCCTGGATTGTGCCTTTGGTTCAGCAAGGCACAGGGGACGGGGGATGCCCATCAGAGGTGTGCGAAGCACAGAGAGCTCTGGAGCGGCATCAGCATCGACACCTGCTGGAGGAGGCTGTATTTCACTGTCTTTTTTGACATTACCATTAGGTTACCCTGAGAATAGCAACAGAACAGTGGTTATCACCTGCTGGTCACTGCTCGTCTCCCGGGTTGTCTGTCGGCTTACAGTGGCTGCATGCACAGTGAGCACTGCCATAAATGCTACATACAAACAAACCTGAAAATGCATACTAATAGCTGATTTAGTTTAGTTGCAGGCTGAAATATTTAGGTCATTTATTTTACCTAGTTAAAAAAAAAAAAAAAACAAAAAAAAAAACACATTTTAGATGCTTGAGAGGGAAAAAAAACTTTCCTCAGTCTGGGCCATAGTGAGCCAAGCACAGGCCCAGTAAAAAGAGTACTCAGAAAGACATCACAGCTAAAATTCCATATGGATAAATGTACCCTGCTTGGAAACGAGCATGTCAAATCACTATGAGCTGTGCTTAAAATAACATTAACAATGCTTTGGTGCAGAACAGAAAAAGCATAGTAACCCCCAGAAATTAAATTAAATTGAACTCGCAATGGAACAGCTGTTGTAGTAGTCCCCAGATTACCATTCTCCTCTTGGAAAAACGACAAAATTAACACTGAAACTATTTAACAGTACGTTTCAATCTGCTACATTCAACTATAAGTGTCAGAGGGAGAAGCCTACCTTCCAGACCAGGTCCAAGTGTCTAAATTCAGGCAGTGCAAATCATTCATTCGAGTTTGCTAAAACAAATCAAAAAGAAAAAAAAAAGAAAAAAAAATCCCACTTATGTTATATTAAGCAAACAATGAGCCAAGTATTTCAGTGATACATTCCCAGGACAGAAAATTTATGTAAAAGCACTGTAAAGAAAACTGTACCCATGTACCTTAAAACAACCCTGCACTCTGTGGCAGATGACTAGCATTTATTACATCCAGGCAACTCTCTGCAAATAAAGTGTCAGGAGCATACCCAGTAATGCAATGGCACTATGGAGCCAGTTTCATTTTTAGTATTAGCTTAATAAAGAAGAACAATGTGATATTTGGTTCCTAGCAATGTATTTAACTTGATCCCCAGAACGGCCAGTAGGTAATTGCAGAACATATGATGTTCTACACATAGTTTCTCTATTTTTAATCGCATTCTGATCTAAAGTATGCATCTTCCTGGCTGCCTGGTCACGTATTTCTTGAAATGTGCTGGCAGGCACTGTGCTCAGTACATGACATTCCACAAGAAGCTCGCCACATGTCCTTGCTCTAGATTGTAGCAGTATTTTCAACGGCTTGCAATGCGCTTGACTGGTATCTGTGATTCCCCTGGGTACCACTGAGCAGTGTCTGAGAAGTAGGGAAATGTAGCTTGCCTTACCTTCCAATTTCTTTTCTCCTAGGGTAGTCCATAGCTCTATTAGAATAAGCCTTTCTCCAGCTTGCAGATCCTTTGAGGCAGAAACTAGACTTGTCATTTAGGTCAGAATAGGAGTAGTTTTATCCCTGAGAACTCAGCCAGTTAGTGAGTCTGAGACTTCCAAAGCTGTCCACCAAAGCTATGGAAGGTCTCTCAGCACTTTTCAGGGAACAGCAAGGTTTTCAGGATAGCTGTGGCCTCCTCTGATCACGTATGTGCTAGCCTGTTTCTGTCCTAGGGAAGATGATGTTAACTACCATTTTGAAAATGCCTTCAGAGAAGCCAACAGGCTAAAGAGAAACAGAATGCGAGTGCTTTTGTGCATTGCCTGAGAAACGTTACCCCCACAAGAAGGTGAGTATAACAATAAAACACAGTCCAACTAACAGCTGCTGGAATTCTGTCTTCCATGACAAGTCTATTCAGTTTCCTGCTCCTTCAGGTGGCTTTGAAGGAAATGAGGAACAAATCATACATGCAGAAAGCAAAATGCGATTACTGAGCATCTTCTGCTGTACTTGTACATAGTTAGACACTTGAGGATAGGGTGGGGAAAAAACCAACTCCGTGGCCTCCAGAATTGCAAATATTTAATCGCCTTGGAGTAACAGTTCGATACAGAGGACACTGATTAAAGAAAGGGAAGAAAGAACGTTGCTGTTATGTTGGAAATTAAGGTTTCAAGATGATGTTGTTCAAGACCTCTTAGCTGACTTTCCTCTCTTTAAAAAGGCAGAAGATGGAGTAGTTTTCAGTTCCTTGGTCCCTAGGAAATCAATGTATTATAACCTTTACATGCTACTGTTTCAACAGATTGACAGATGAGCAATTACATCACTTCATTTTGAATTCAAAACACAGCATCAGTTGGACATTTCTGTCTAAGATTCAGTCCTTTAACACAGCTTCACAAACAAAAATGTCTGCCTACCCAGCCCTTACTGGGGAAGCTGTAAAGCACACAGTCAGGTATCACACAGAAAGCGCTGTCGCTTGCCACATGCCAAGTTTTCTTGCAGTTTCTCCTGTATTTATAAACGCTACCTACTATATTTAATCATTTAGCTCATAATCCTACATTGATTCTTAATTGGCTTGAAAGCACGGAGCTTTCTAAGAGGGTTTGCATTTCCCTTTGAGGCACAAGGGCTCAGGCATCTTACTTATCTACGGCATGCTCATTTATTTGCAGCCCAGTAAACATTAACCAGGATCTGCTCTGTCCCAGGACCAGCTTTCCAGCATGATGAAAGGCATTAAGGGTGACACATTTACAGATCACCGCTGGTACAGGAAACTCTGTGCAGCTCTCAGATTTACAGTCAAACAGCTATTACAACTCTAATCTTTGTAAAAGAAAGACTGCACTTCAATGTATCTTATCTTCAGTGACAGAAAGGATAAAATATAAGCATGCATACATTAAGGCATCAGATGTGTGAAGAGCTGCTGAAAAGACTGTGTTATTACTTGATCATTCTTCACGTGAAAACTTTCCACTTAACCACGAGACTTGCACCAACTTTTGGACTAACCTTCCTTCCTTCCCACTTTCTCCCATTTCTGATTTTTCAGGAGCTTACCTGGAGGAACAGAGTCCACATAATACTTCTGAGCCTGTTTTCAAAAGATTCCTGGTACAATTGATTTTGATCATCATCTTCTTTTACCAGCTCTAGCTCCAACTTTGGGAAAAGGTGCCCTCTCCTCCCAGAAAGATGAATAGGAGAAGCCTCATGACACTTCCTGTCCCTTTCTGGTTCCTTGTAGAGCCTTTTCCCTGGGAAGATTTGTATTATGGTGAACTAGAAGGAGAAGGAGGAGCAGAGCAACCCCGTATTTGCTCCTTAATTTACGGACAAAAGCAAGACTTCATCCTTTGGAGAGGAGTTACTCATGTCAGGAAATGCAGTCCTTTTCTGATGTCTTTATCTTTCCTTCCCTGTTCATGACTTACATCAGCTCCTCATGCCCCACTAGAAGTTCCCTAACCTCTGTAAGTTTCCTTCCATTTATTTCTAGAATGTGAAGTGAATCGATAAGTGAATCTGGTGAAAATTACACTTGCTGTCTTCCTACAAAATTAAATATAGCTTTCCAAAATTTCACTCATCTCTCATATTGCTCCCAAGTGGTTTCCCTGAAATTTAGCAAGTGGTTATTAAAGAAGCAGATGCTACCTGAGGAAGAGAAAAATCTTTCTTGTATTTCTGAATGCTGTAGTCAAATAGAATTAAACAGAAGGCAAAGGGCACATCCTCTCAGGGCTTATCTAATCATGCAACAGCACAGTGGAGACATCACAGCTGAGCTGCAGTTTACTATAATTTTACTTGTGGGTAGCAGAGGCTGTGTGGAAATCATAGCTTGGGTTACAAAGCAGTTCAGTTGCAACAGGCACAGTGCAGCAACCCTGGCTAGCCTGGACACAACATGCAGTGCTGTCCTGTTCTGGTGTGAAGACCTCTGCACCACACAGGGACAGCCCCCGCTAACAGAAAGCCAGAGGGAGCAAGGTGCTAAAGGCTGCAGAAGTGCTCAGAAATAAAAGGTAAGCCAGAAGGTCCTGAGCTGCATGTTTAGTTCTTCACATTTGCTTTCTCTCCCTCTCACGGCTGTAGGGCTGCTAAATGAGAGGTAGGATTCAGTTCAGCTGTGCTCAGCAAGAGTTCATGTATACAGCAGACACCAACCAGCATGTCTGTAGCACAGAGCTCGCTTAGCCTGGCACAGCTGACCCCGACATGCAGGATTTAAGACCGGATCCTTTTTCGGTCTTTTCCACTATCCATTTATTTCCCTAGTTGTTTGCAAATCACTTTTGTCCAAACCTACAGCTCTGGAAGCTACTGTATAGAGCTCTCTCAGCCAGAGGTGCGGCTTTAGCAACAATCCAGAGATTGTGAGCCTGCATCAAAGGCCACAACACACTGCAGACTGGTAAGAATAAACAGGATCAGTTTTGGTTACTTTCTCCTCCGCTGGCCCTGAACAGGTATGTAGGTAACAACCTTTCCTGCAGCTGTGGGAGGCAATTCAGCTGGCTGCATGTTTGATCTTGGGGCCATTTTCAGCCTGCCTTGTTCTGTATGTCTGGTTTCTGTCTGAGCAAGCAGGAGTAAGCTGTTTTGTAACAGAACTGTAGACTCTCCCTGAGAAGAACATTGCATCACAGCACTGCTTTTGTAGCTTGAAAAAAAAAAAAAAAAAGTGAACTTGGATGGGGAAGAAAATGTAATACCTTCTGAACACAAGGTTTAGTTTATGGCAGCCTTCTAAGGTGAAGCTGGTGTATGTCCATTGTAGGAACCAACCAACAGTTAACGCCTTTGCTTTCACGCAAGAAAACTATAGAAACAGCACTGAGTGCTTTCAAAAGCTTCTTCACTGTTACTTTTCATAGCAGTACAAGTAGAAAGCATAAAGTCTTATCCTCTAGCTGAATATGATTAAAGACTATGAATCAGTAGTAGGTATTTTAAAAAAAAAGGCTAAAATTGTAACAGTTCTTTTTAAAATACAGAAGAGTACACAGTAACTTAAATTAGGAGGGTTTTTTACTTGCCTTACAAAATGTTTTTCTCACATTCCTCATAAATTCCAGCTCATACAGAGACATATAAAAATATTACCTCACCTATGCTTTTGCGACAGCTCTAAAACGAGTTGGTACATTCTCCAGCCCCTACCAAAACTAATCTGGCAAAAAAATTAACAGATGCTGGGTGGAGCCTGCATGAGTTAAGACTACTTACTGCCATCCTTGCTTTCAGCCATAAGATAGGTGTCTGTTTTTGGATTGGATTGCTGCCTCAGATGTAAATTCTTACATTTATTTAATGCTTCAGCAGAGAAGCACTACAAGGAGAAAATTTCCTCTAACCTAAAAAAAAAGTTTTTATGTTTTGTTGAGAGATTTTAGTGTCTCCCTACATGCCAGTGGTAGCTTCAAGTTTACTAGGTACAGACAACTATAGGAAATGTGTGACTTTTTTTTTTTCCCCAAGTTAAAAATAGCTAGGAAAGTAAGAAATCTGAGGGTTAATAATAAAATAACCTAGATTGCTTTAAACATGCATAGGATACATCCTTTACAGCTCTTAAGCTGCCTTTGATAACCACCTAAATGGCAACAGATTTCAGATCCTCCCATAGTGTACTAAATGGTAGTCTTGGATCAGCTACCAAGAAAGTACACACCAGCCCCACTCTTGTGGTCAAGAGCCTATATGGGATGCATGGAAAAGAGCTGTCAACAGCAATCTCTACAGTGTGCTTCACATCTTCTCTGCCCAGGACAAGGTAAAGAGTGAGACTGCACAACTAAATTCAGAGAGCAGGGAGGCTCAGCAGGGCTGAGATGACTGCTGGCTGCAGCAGCCTGTGCTCTCAGGTAACAGGCCGCAGCCTCCTGCACCAGCCTGAACAAGGGACAGCAGCTTTGTGTCCAGGCATTATGACCACATGCCGCTCTTCTCACATAGGTAACAACATTTCAGACACTTAGATGCAAAAAATGACTAAAGTTTAAATTATCAAGCCAACTGAAATCTGGTATTTCCTACCTTTCAGAAGCACACGTTGAACCCTGTATCCACACCGCTATTCCCTGTATCCAAACTGCTATTCTAAACTTTCCCAGAAGGTAAAAATCAGGAAGAAATGTCTGTTCTTACACATTTCCCCTTTATTCAGGAAAAAAAAAAAAAAAGCACAAGCTAAAGTCCTTGTTGTATTTATCACCTGCTATCATTTCATTACGTGATGTATAAACCCGTAAAGCTGTACCAAGCACAGAATGCTAGCACCTCACTGTTTGTTGGAATCTGATCTGTCATCAGGGTTGCCTTCTTTCTACTCTCAGAGAAAAGCATCTCCTACAGTTGCTACACACAGGTCAGCCATTTTTGTTGATTTATAAATATTACGTTTGCTGTGCAGTCAATTTGTATTTCCCCTTTTTGGGACAATTCATGCTTCATCATTAACACTATAGACAGAAAGCCAAAATCTTCTTTTTGTAAGGCACAGAGGAATGAAAGAAAGCATCCTGGATCCACCACTCCTAAACACACTGGTTAGGCCAAAACCACTTTGGACTTTTTTTCTACTGCAAAAGTAATTTGTTTATATAAAACAAAGCTTAAAAACAAACAAAAAAATGTACCAAAAAATTAACATTACCACTAATAAAATGTTTTAATTAAACACTAACCAGCACTCGTCCTCCAAAGATGTATCCTTTATTTCCCAGCACAGCACATGTGTGAGCTGCTCGAGGCTGAGGTGGCTCTCCACCCTGCAAGAACCAACACAGAGGATTTCAGAACATCATCCAAGCGTCAGCCAAGGACTAACAGGAAGGCGGTAACCCAGAGACTGCACAGGTAAGGCCAACACACATCAAGACACTGAAAGACCTAGTAAAGGAAATAATTTATAGGCATGTCCAAGACTCTGCAGACATTAGAAGATGCACATAACTGCTAAAGACAGCTGTAATTGAGTTCTCTCCATTACTAATATTTGATGTATTGCCTCTTGGTCTAATTTATCAGTGCTTTATTCAAGTGTCGTTCAATTAATTTAATTCCTAAATATATAAAATAACACATCAGTTATTGTTGATGTATCCTGTGCAGCCTTATTTTTTCCAAAGTGAAAATTGTCAGGAACTGGTACTAAAAACCTCTGGAAATCAGGTTCTAAATGTTTATGTAACACCTAATAGCCACATGCTAAAAAAATCTTCCCTGTGTAAGTCAGAAATAAAGACAGCCTTTAGTTTTCTTTTTTTTAAATTTTGTAGGAATTTTAGATCATCCTCTAAGTAACATAAAACAGTGTCAATACCTCATTGCAATACACCTCTGCTGAGTTCTTCTGTAAAGTCACCAATTCTGTAAATTCTGTAAAGGATTTTATGAATCTCTGTACCATCACATTTACTATCAGTAAATATAAATGTTTGCACTGTTACTTTACTGGGAAACTCCTCTGCCCCTCTGGAAGACTATTAAAATAATGGATTTGCTCAAGCATATCTGGTCTGTTTATTCTAACAAGATTGCAGAACTAGGAGATACTTGTTCAAAAGATTTTTCAATATTAGCCCTTGAGAGAATACAGCAACGGCATATACACAGCACTCACATAATGAGCGTATAACTCCTTCACGCTGAACACACATCTTTACTTCACAGACAGACTGAAGGCCTGAACTAACAGTACAGAGATGCTTTCTGTCTCTCTCTCTTTGCCTTTTTTAAGTCTGTCAGAGCCGAACGGTGAACCCAGAGAGACCAGGTTTCGAGACCGCTGCTGTTCTTTCAGCCCCATATGCTATCATCATTCACGCTGACTGAGCTTTATCAAAAAGGAGGGAGGAAGGAAGGCAGGAAGAAACCCCCAAGTCAGTGATAGTTCAGTGAAGTTGCAGATTAATTATACACAGCTGCAATCAACCAAATACCTTTGTATCAAAACAGATCAATGGCATTCATTAACTCCAACTTGGCACCACTAAAACCATGGATGCATTTCCACCACACACTACCAAAGACATTCACTTGGTTCCAGAAGGCCTCTGCCAGGTGAGATGTAGCACGGGCTAATGGCCATGCTCCTGCCAAGAACCATTTCCAGGCCCAAAGCCCTGGCAAGGCCTGCAGGGACACCCCAACAGCCAGCAGGACCCACTCCGCAGGGCCCACGTGTGCTTTGTGCGGCGCCGCTGAAACGCCTCCGCACCCTGACCGTCAGCAGCACTCTGGTGTTCGTACCAAATGGTTTTCAGGAGCATTCCAGTGCCTTGTCCTTCCAGCAGTGGAGAGCTGACAGTAATTTCATGTTCCCAACATTTGTTTTAAAGCCAGAATATAAACCTCTATCTCCTAGATACAGAATACTGTATCATCTAATCTATCCAGATTTCAAATACCTCTCTGAGGCTTACTGTATTTTTTGTCTCAGAATGACATTACAGAAAAAAAACCAAAACAGTCTAACAACATCCTGTGGGGAAGAAAATAATCATGACAGCAATCCTGAATTTTCCACATTTCAGATCCACTGAGCGTCCTGCTGTTTAATATTTTATAACATTAGTGTTGCCTCTGCAACACTACGCATATTCAAATGACTTGTCCCAGCATCAGCTTCTAGAGCCCACGAACTACACAAAATGCAGTGAAATCACAACTACCTCAAAAAAAAAAAAAAAAAAAAAAAAGACTTAGAAACACTCACTCTAATTGCTGGTTGAGACCAGGTTTGTGTGTTTGTGTCAAAAACATGAACATCATTATGCCATCCCCAGAATATCTGTCCTTCCTAGAAGAGAAGTTAAACAAGTAAAAATATTATCTTATACTATTATATTTGTGCTTGTTGAAGTCTACAAACCTAGAAGTGAACGATCAAAACAGAAAATAAACTAAAATACGGGATTTTATTAAAAGAAACATATGCTAATGTTTTTAAAGTGATAAAGGAACTCAGTTCTGGTTAAAGGTCACTAGCATTCAGCAGCGTTAGGGATGATAGCTCTCTTGAAAATGGGCTTTGGGCTCCAAAATCAGTCACTGTAGTGGGCAAATTCCGCAAGATACTAAGAAATAAATACTTACATTGTACACATTAATGCATCTAGGGCACATTAAAGAGAGCGTGGCGAGCAGGGCAAGGGAGGTGATCCTCCCCTCTGCTCTGCCCTGGTGAGGCCACATCTGGAATCCTGTGTCCAGTTCTGGGCTCCTCGGTACAAGACAGACAGGGATCTGCTGGAGAGTCCAGCGCAGGGCCACAGAGATGGTCAGGGGTCTGGGACATCTCCCGTACGAGGAAAGGCTGAGAGACCTGGGGCTCTTCAGCCTGGAGGAGTCTAAGAGGGGATCTAACCAATGTTTGTTAATATCTGAAATGTGGGAGCCAAATAGATGGGGCTGGGTTCTTTTCAGTGGTGCCCAGCAACAGGAGGAGGGGCAGTGGGCACAAACTGGAGCGCAGGAGGTTCCATACAAATCTAAGGAGAAACTTCTTTACTGTGAGGGTGTGGGAGCGCTGGGATTGGCTGCCCAGAGAGGCTGTGGAGTCTCCTTCTCTGGAGATATTCAAGACCCGCCTGGACGCCTCCTGTGCGACCCGCTGTAGGGAGCCTGCCTGAGCAGAGGGTTGGACTGGGTGATCTCCTGCAGTCCCTTCCAACCCCAACAATTCTGTGATGCTGTGATTTCTTGCAAGTCAATATTTAACATTTGAAGTAAGGGTCTGTACTCCCTTGAATGCATATCTATTGATTCACGTGAACAAACACTCTAAGCAGTCTCCTTCCCTCTGCTGACTATAAGAATACATCATAGGAAGCCAGCTAATCCAGGCACCTTAAAGCACATGGCATTTACTTTTGTCAACAAATTAAGAATATCAGCCGAGTGTTTGTCCTTTAGACTTACGAGGCTGTAAACTCCGTGCTGTTCAAGGAAATCAACTCTAAAACTTTCTGTGCGTTCCATGTTTAAAATACGTCCTCAGACTTCACTGCCTTTGCTTTCATTTTGACAGCATTCTGTCTCATTGTACTCCACAGCCTAGCATGGGTACTTCAAATACACGGAACACCCACGTCTCCCCCAACATGCAACACCGGACATTTCAAATCTAAGACTCAAATTTACATTTGTGCTGATTCTACAAATAAAAGAAAGTCAAGCCGATCTTCACACCTACTGAGCATAGTATAAAAGATCGTGTTTTGACAATCAGAAGGGACAAAACACTCTGAATTGTAGGAAATCTCTTACCCAAAATGCATCATGGACATCAAAGCAATCACTCAGCTCATTATGCTTCCTACAGCCATAGCCACCAAAATATATTAGCCTGAAATACCAATAAAAAACAAGTTGTTAGCTGTTTTTTAAATAGCATCCAAATGAATAAGCTGTCATAATCTGTCAGGTTTTTGTTTACCTACTGTACTATTAATAATACAAACGAACTAAAATATTTCATGCTGCACCTCATTGCACAGCAAACCTCACCAACCCGAAGGTAGTACTGTTACAGTCCTCAGCATGCCGACAGAAATCCACATAAGCAAGGAGGGAGGTTCAGGATAACCTCAAGATCCCCATATTCCTCCATCCACAGATATTCAGACACAAGTCAAAATGACACGTTACACACAAGGCAGCGCCACCCCTGTGCTTCTGCTACAACTCTTATCCTTCTTCACTTTAATTCCTATGCCTGTGCAATATTTGTTAGTCTGCTGTCTACATCTTTCTGCAACAAATGTTCCCAGGCTGCCTGTGGCCCACACAATCCTTCCCTAACTTATAAAGAGATTCCTGCAACGAAGTGCTACTGAATGTATTGCAAGTCGTTACACACCTCCCAGCCCAATATTCCACCCATGAAATGGCCATCCACAAGTAACGGTTCCTACAGCTTTGTTTAACTTCAAAATTTGAGGATATTTGGTATAGCTGTTAGTGATCTTAGGAGAAGGCAATTTAGGAAATGATGGCATGGTGAAGGTCATCCCAGACTGGCATTCCTAGGGAAACAGAGTTACTGAAAGCATTGTGCAACACACCGAGACATCCTGATCTGTAACTTCTTCAAACCTTGTGGAATTTTGTGGTGTACTTTCACAAACATGCATAGCTTATCCCCAGATACTTTTGTTAAAAACAGAAAGGTTACACAGGTTACTCTGCCACCCAAACAGGTGATCTCAGTACATTAATTAAGTTTATCTATTCAGAATATAATTTAATTTTGAATAATCTTGCATTAATAGCTAATGAGAGGTTCTTCAAGTGCGTATTATTTCATTTCTCCTGCAGTTAAATTAGAACAATGAAACCAAGATACAGCACTGAGAGACATGATACAGTGTATTCAGAACCTCTTTAGCTGTAGAGCCCACAAATGATTTACATCCTGTGGTGTTCACTGTATATCATATTCTTACTCATTTACAATAATTTTGTAACAAATTGCTGACATGTCACTTACTGGTGACCAGATATGCCACAGTGTCCAGCAACCTTCCATAACAACTTTAAAATCTGATACAAAATATTTTTTAGCTAAGCATTTTTTCTAAATATGCTCAGTAATCATACAACACATATCTGGGCTGACTTTATTCTTACCATACAAAGACGCTCACTGAATTGTCCTTGAAACTGTTGGAATTTTTGTTATTAAAAATCCTCGAAAATATACTAACTATACTGCGGGAATTAATGTAATGGTTACATAACACAGCTAAATTCAATGTCATTTCTACACTGATTATTTTTTAACATGTTAAAATGAAAACCGTAAGTAATATGTGCATAACGATTTGTACCCAAAGCCTTGAAGCATTCCAGAATCTTTCACTGAACGCCCTAACCCCCTCCTAATGCAGGCTCATATGTACCATTAATTCAGCCTACATGTGAGAATACTCCGGTATAAAGTTAGGACAGTTACATGAAGTCCCACAGCAAGTCAAGCTAAGGTTTAGAGTTTCATGAATCACAAACCTGTGTTCACTTTATAGCATCTCCTCCCTGCAATCAACACATATTAAATATTCTTAACGGGTTACCTGTCCTTATACACCCAGCAGGAAAGCTTGTCACGTGGTGTAGGAGGTTGGCCTTTGAAATTGGTAATTTTTTTCCATCTATAGGTTCCATTTTTTGTTCGCAGATTAACGTAATACAGCTTACAAGAAAAAAAAAAAATCAACATTTTCAATACAAATGATGTTGAAGAATCTGACACAAATCAGCAACAAAAAGAACAACTCACCATGCCCAGAATATGCTACTTCCTTTAAAAAAAAAA
>VXAV01006949.1:219870-260013 GCA_013399715.1 Alectura lathami | reverse complement strand
CCCGCAGGAGCCGCTCACCACAGGTTCGCCACAGGTTCTCGCCTGTGGAAACAGGGCTCGGCTGGCCCTGCCTCACAGCCCGGCCCGGCCACCAGAGAGCCGAGCCCTCCCTCGAGGGCCCGGGGGGGGTAGGCTTAGCCCAAGCGTCCGTCTGACGGAGCAGAAGAGCGGGGGTGCGGTACTGAAGGAAAAAGGCTGGAGGCAGAACTCCTCCTCCCACCCTGGAGACCAGAATAATCCTCCCAAACCACCTGTGCTATCCCGTGTGACCAGTCAGTTTGATGGCAAGACAAAACATTCTGGAAAAGTAATCATACGATGCCAAAAATGCCATCCAGCCCCCCAAAATGGGAAATAACCTATCCAAGAACAATCAAGAATGGGTCGAATCCACATCTTTGGGTTTTCAAACTATTTACAGACACTAGAGATCTACCTGCGGTTGTCTCACATCATGAGACACAACGCCTATGTTGCACCAAGTGGTATAAATATAAGCAGCAATAACAAAGTGGCTTGGTAAGGCTTAGTTCAGGTAGCTGGAAATCTCCAACACAGATCGCACAGTTTTTGAGCTGGCACTGTTTCTAGTGGGCTATGCAATCAACTTACAGCCAAGTGTGAAGGCCTGAAAACAAAAACCTTCCAAAAGTACGGTCCTCGTTAGCTATTTTTCCACAAAGAATAAATGCTGGGATGTGGTTTTGCTAACTAAAGAGTTCTGTCTGCAAGGTGCTAAAGACGTCATCCCTTTGGGAAAGCAGGTTCAGGAGGAGCAGATCACCAACGGAATGTGACAGGTTGGCTGTGCTAAAGCAAGTCTTAAAAGTAATCCATACCTATCATCATGCGCATATATTCATCAAATTTTAATTTTGTCCAAGTGTCGTTGGCATCTTTAGCTGAAAGGAGCCTGTTCCATTTCTTGATGTAGCCTCTCATTATGTCTAATAGGCTGTTATTCTACACAGACCGCTGCACAAAAACTGAGCATGCTGTATTTGAGCAGATACCCTTACAAAATAACCTGTGTGATTTTCATCAAGTCCTCAAAGCATTCTGCTCTTCCAGTCAACATCACCTTCACCTTTCCAACTGGATTCCAGCCAGCTGGCTCTCACCCAGTTCCTTGTTTCTTCCAGGCACTAGATAAATCTGGCGTCTAAGTCAAAAAGAGGAGGAAACATAGAAGTGTGTGTCATCAGATTACCAAAGATAGTACAGTCCTTATCAATCTGTAAATGTTGAATGGAAGAATTAACTGGACTGGTCCCACCAGGAAACTTCATTTTATCTTGGGGAAGTGAGGAAAGAAAGAAATCACCCCATCGCCTCTAAGAATAATGAAGAGAAGTAAAGGGACTGCTTTAAAGCAACTTCTCCACCCTGACAAGTTACACAGCTGTTTCCAGACTAGTTTGTGCCACGTCCGGACCACAAACACCAACAGTATTGTGATGACGGCTGTTGTTGCAAGACATCGCTCCAGTTCCCTGTGCCTGATGTCATTCACCTGAGTTTCTTTCCGATGGGAAGTTACCTCTGAACTTCCTGGCTTTATCGTGCCTGCTTCTGAAATCTGCCAAAGTGCCTCTGTTCATCCATAGATTACAAATACCTGCTCTCAACATGACTGTAGAATTTCAGAAGCTTTCTTTTCTCTTCAGTGTTTACTCTGTTCCCACTAAACCCTGTTCTAAACTCATGGCTATAAACACATCCAGGGACAGGAACTGAAATCCCCACGTATTTTCTAGCTATTTGCTTTGGAAGGATGGAGCAGTTTCAGAGCAGAAGACATCCTGTGACTCACTGAAGAAACGGCTCTGCCTGACCTTTCTGTCCTGCCACCCCCCCTTTTTCTCATCCGCTCCACCTATCATACCTCACATTTTCCTGCGGTTAAGTAGAAACATTATTTGTTCACGTTCCCGTCAGCTTGCAGAGAATTGTCTCATGCTATTACTGGTATTTACATTTCCCAGATGACATACTGATGAAAACACACTCAGAGCAAACTTCTCTCCCTAATCCAGAGTAATTGTGTCAATAACAATCTATAATCAACAAACAAGACAAATTATTATTATTTAGTATGATCATTTCTGAAACTCATTTCTAAGGGCCGTTTGTAATTCCCTCGGTAGTGAAATGGCTGCGAACTCTGGCTTTGGCCTTCACGGGTCATGTCTCCAGGTTCCTGCCCTTCCTTTATTTCAGCTCTCCTTCTGAATTCACTGCTTACTCAGAAAAACAAGAGTCACATTCCTGTTTTACTTTCTTCTCTTGGAATTGTTCTTCCATTGTATAATCTGCAACTGAAAATGCCCTCCAGTTACATTTCAAAAGTACTTACTTTTGGTGGCTTCTATAAGTTTTCTTAATGTACTGATACCAGCGAGTTATTAATGTACGTTTTTTGATACCCATTTTTTTCTGTTCTTTTCCAGTTCTGTCAGAAGACGGGTTCCCAAGGGAACAGCAGTATTTTAACCTGATTTTATATATGACCACAAAATGCCTTTCACTAAGGGTCTGATTATATCTATTCCCATTTCCTTCCTCATAGCAGCTACAAGAGTAAATGGGTTGGTAGATTCATTGTCCAAGTGTGCTAAGTGTAATTCTTTCCTGAAAAGGTAAAGCTAACATCTGCTTTATAATGTTCTGTATAAGGGGGCATTCCGGTGGAACTAACTCTTTCCACTATTTTTGTCCCACGCTGAAGGATTCATTTGGAAAATGTCTTTATGTAGCTGATGTGAAAGGGACTTTTAAGCATTCTGTCATGGATCAGAGAATGGAGAAAATGGAAAACATTCTTGGTTGAAAACCTCCAGCACTCAGACTCTCGATGGATCAAATGAGACCCACCAAGAAATGCATCCTACAGGTCTCTTCCTGGAGGCTTTTTACAAGGGTCCTCTCAAACTGCTGCTCAGGAAGGACAAAACTTTGCAACAATTTGTTATTCCCAAGTCCTACACAAAGCGCTGTCATACCATCATTTACTGGTTTGCTGGTGCTGTCTTGGACCTTTCCCAGCTTTCCTCTGTCTAAATTGAGGAAGCTAATGATATTGAGTAGTTTTGCCTACATTTTCCATCCGGTTTCTTCCAGGATGATTTTACTTAACTTTTTACTGCTCCAAGCAATTTGTTCTCGCAGTTGGATGCTTCCCCAAAAGTGATTTGAAGAAGGATGGATATTGTAGATTAGATGGCTGCGGGATCGCCGTGGGCATCATGGTGGTACCTGGGCTTACAGAGGAGTTTTGACCTTATTCCTTGGTGAAGAGACATTTTGTGCCTCCTCTGGGAGCTGGTGCCCAGGCTGCACGTGAGAACACATGTGGCTGCAGCGGGGGGAGAGGCCCTGGCGCCTAGGTGGTCACAGGCGGAGGCAGCTGAAGGCCAAGGAACAGATTGGATGGGTTAGGTTGTTTTCTGAATGGAGTACTTGATTGACATGACTTCGTGGGTCTGGGGTGTTTTGTCTGGAGCAAATACACACAATTAATAACATCTCAAATATGGTCAATTCTGATTGTTTTGTCTTGTCTAATGCCTGCAATTCTGATAAAATGGTTTGAAATATTGAACCAAGTGTGACACATAAAATGCTGAGTTACAGGTATAGATGAATGTCTTTATAGGATCTTAAACTTTCTCAGTATTTTCTGCCTGAATTTGACATTTCAGTTTTCATTGTTGTTCAGTTAGTCAGTTGAAGCTCAAAGGAGGATTTTTTGCAAGCTAAAAATTCCTGCATAATGACAAAAATGCAGGCAATCTCCACCTGTTCAATTCTTGACCTGTACTGTCAATGTTCCCAAATACCTGGGCAATAAGTGAATTCCTGTGCTTTAAAAGGCCATGATAGTACTAAGTCAAGGATTTCATTTTCAACAATCTAGCATTTGTCCAGATAATTTTTTTTAAATCGTTCTAAAGCCCTACAAAAGTCTATTGGTCCCTCATGGCACCAATAAATGAATGCCTTCATTGGTATTAAAATTGCCCCCAACTTGGGCACTTGGGTTTCTTTTTATGTGTTCGGAGTTGTCAGGTACTATACAGGTTTCAAAATCAGCAATATTGAGCATATAGATGCTATTCAATACATAAAGCGTGTGCTCAGGTGGGCACAGCAGGTGCTTAGAACTTTATCACACATCCCTATAACATATGCATGCAGCATTGCCTTGCCTATTTGCTGCCTTCTAATCCCTGACCCCAGCTAAATTTCCAGCTCTCAGGCTGCTTCAGAAGAAACACCAGCATTCTTAAATTCCACGTGATTTTTTTTTCCATTGAGTAATAAGACTGTCCTTCAGAGTTGGTACAGAGTATCCTGTACCAGATCTCGGGTATATATTCATCCCTATTGTGCTGACAGCTTGAAAGTCCCGAATCTTCTGATTCTGTACAAGATAGAAATGAATGTTTTTGTGTGTTTTTTTTTTTTTTAATGTCCACCATGAGATTCTGTCTCTAAATTCATTATCCCTTATTAAAGGGATTATTAAAAGTCCTTATTAAAGTGACTTATTAAAAGTCACTATAACATCCCGACTTATTATTACTATTACTACAGTAATTCTTAGAAAGTCTAGTCACATATGAAGATTCTGATGTTCTAAATATTTATAGAAAGAATAGTACAGAGTACAGCCTGTTGCCACCCAAAGCTCAGAGTCAGAGAGCCACAGACAAAATACAACTGGTGGGTAACACAGGTAAACACACTGGGTTGAAATGAGAAGATAGCAATCAGATAAATTAGCAACACTAAAAAAAGGAAAGGTGACTATTTTTCTCACATACATTATCATAGGATGGGATTAAAGTGATCCCTAAAGAAAAATAAGGAGAGAATGTTTTGTTGGCTGGAGGACATTGCTGGAGAACTGTTGAAACTTTTCCACAGTATCACAAGAGCAGGAACTCAAAAGGTGTAGTGTGTTTGTTCAACAGAGGTGGGAACATCTATCCATGCAAAACCAGCCCTTTACTGCATCCAGCCTAGGGGCCCCCAGCACAAGAGAGACATGGACCTGTTGGAGCCATGAGGATGCGCAGAGGCTAGAGCACCTCCCCTGTGGTGAAAGGCTGAGGGAGCTGGGCTTGTTCAGCCTGGAGAAAAGAAGGCTCCAGGGAGACCTCATTGAGGCCTTCCAGTACCTAAAGGGGGCCTACAGGAAAGGTGAGGACGGACTTTTTACAAGGGCATGTGGTGATAGGATAAGGGGTAATGGTTTTACACTAAAAGTGGGAAGATTTAGATTAGATATGTAGAAGAAATTCCTCACTACGTGTGTGGTGCAGCCCTGGCACAGGCTGCCCAGAGAAGCTGTGGCTGCCCCATTCCTGGAGGTGCCCAAGGCCAGGCTGGGTGGGCCCTGGGCAGCCTGATCCAGTGGGTGGCAGCCAGCCCACGGCAGGGGTTGGGGCTGGGTGATTCTTCCAACCCAACCCATTCTGTGATTCCGTGACTTTTTATGGAGGTCCTTCTTTCATAGCACCCGAAATAAGTTGTAGCCTCTCTGTTGAAAAGAGACAGAAAACACTGGTTTGCCTTTGCTCATTTTCCTCAAAACCCAAAGCCAGCTGGGCTTTAGCTCTTTGGATTTTCAGCTGAGGTTAATTCTCAGAGACCTGCAATATAGCAGCTTTGATAATGAAAACATGCCTGAGAGGGATGATAATTAAAGCTTAACATACAATAGTTTCTATCTAGAAACCTACCAATCTAGGTTTCACATCTGCCAAATGACCAGAAAATTAATCAGGAAGTTCAATTAATTCAAATAAATTTGGTAAAGGCAGAAGTGGTAGCACTACTGCTTCTGAAAGCATAAAGGTACAAGGCTTTTTTTTTTTCATTCAGGCAAAGAGTCTTTTATTACAATTTTAGCTCCAGTACCTGGAGTAAGAAGCCAATATTTTGTGGAAGTTCCCTGTATACTCCAGAGACAAAAGGCACGGGAATGACAGAAGCTAATGTGTAACTGGACAATTTATTTCTCCTGTATTGAGATCATTAGCGCTTATTTGACACTTTCAAATACTGTTTTCCTGAAAAAGCTCCTCATGATACTAGTTGACGTACCTCAGATAAAATCACGCTGTGCAACTTGAAAAGTTTATGAGGAACAGTGTTAATCAACGTTAATCAACTCTGGCATTTTACTGGGCTAAGGAAAAAATTGCATTAAGTGAAATTAGAGTCAGCAAATGCGTGGTAACACTACAATGCCTGCTTTGTGGTCTGCTCTCCAGAACAGGATCTTGCCACACTTTAAAGCACAAGTATAATTAAAACAAGGCCCAGTCACTAGCTACATCCATACAATTATATTCACAGTAATTTTCTAGCAAGTAGGAAATAAAAGCTCTCTGAAAAGGGATTTATCTATTTTTACTAGCAATACTAGAAGTAACTAATCCAAGAAAATATATCCCCTTTGAGTACAATACCTTCCCCAGTATACAGTCTCATACAAGTTAAGGTGAAAAGTATGTTTTAGGTTTGCTGACAGACAGCAAAGATAGTTAAAACATTAATAGTTGTTCACTTTATATTTCTAATTTTATTTCCAGCTTTTCCTGATGAGAGTGAAGTGGAAGAAGCAGCAGCTTGAAAATGTGTGTTTTTTTACAGTGGACAGTGGGAAAAAAAAAAAAAAACAGTGTATGAAGAATTGTCTTGAGAAGGAAGGGATGGAAGAGAAGAGATAATAAGAAAATGAGCAGGTTTCTGTTGCATTTCAACAAGGAACATCAATATAAAATGTAGTGAATTTCCTTCTTTGAATGAAAAGGGACTTGCTTCACTCAGAGTGCAAGGAATCATAGAATCATAGAACCATAGAACCATAGAATGGCTTGGGTTGGAAGGGACCTCAGAGATCATCTAGTTCCAGCCCCCCTGCCGTGGACAGGGCTGCCAGCCACTAGCTCACTACATCAAACTGCCCAGGAACCCATCCAGCCTGGCCTTGACCACAGCCAGGGATGGGGCAGCCACAGCTTCTCTGGGCAGCCTGTTCCAGCACCTCACCACTCTCTCAGAGAAGAATTTCTTCCTGATGTCCAACCTAAACCTCCCCTCTTTCAGTTTTAGCCCATTCCCCCTTGTCCTGCCATTATCCACCTGTGTAAAAAGTCAGTCCCCCTCCTGCCTGTAAGCTCCTTTCAAGTATTGGAAGGCCGCAATGAGGTCTCCCCGGAGCCTTCTCTTTTCCAGGCTGAACAGTCCCAACTCCCTCAACCTTTCTTCATAGGAGAGGTGCTCCAGCCCTCTGATCATTTTGGTGGCCCTCCTCTGGACCCGCTCCAACAGCTCCACATCCCCTCTGTACTGGGGGCCCCAGGCCTGGACACAGTACTCCAGGTGAGGCCTTCCAAGGGCAGAGTAGAGGGGGACGATCACCTCCCTCTCCCTGCTATCAGAACGTCAGGCTATCAGTTGTTAAAGCCTGGCTTGCCTTTTTTAAAGGGGACTGCATCTACTACAAAACTAGTGGATGGCATTTTCCAAGGCAGGGTTTGTATGACTTGGAAAGTAAAAGAATAGAACAAGTAAGTACCGTAACACCTAGGAAGTATACGAGTTAAAACAGCTACATAGCCTATATGTCATTAGGCAACATACTAGGATTCAGGCTAATGCTACAGACTTGATGTACCAAGAAGCTAAAACAGGGTACATTGCACAGGAAGACTTCCCAGCCTCATCTCTGTTTCTGCATGAGGAGGGATCCACAGCAAAATTCTGTGCTCTCCCACAGAGCAAAGTGAGCAAGCATTGAAGCTTTCTAGTATCAGCCATACCGGTGGAAGGAATTTGTTCTACATATGAAAGTAGGGAGGCTATAAACCTGTTGCGTGCACCAAAGCAAGAAGGTATGCAGCTGGGTTCAGATCTTTAGAATTACTTCAGAAGTACAGTCCTGTCATTACAGTGGTGGTCTCATTACTGTTGTACTTCTCTCAGAAACAGTGGCTAGATAAGTAATCTTTTTTTATTCTCCACTGATGTATTGGCAGTCAATGTATGAATAAACTCTTCTAGTTCTTGTTCCTCTAGTTATGCATTCCTACCTGTGTTTGTCTTGGGTATGAGCTGTTCTGATGATCAGCTACCTTCCTGTGAGTGTATGCTCCTGTGCCACCTGCTTCAAAGGACGGCAATGAAGAAACTTTCGATAACAACTGTTGGCATTTTGTTGGTGATGCTATGGATTTCATAAGTATTCATCCACCATACACCGTCATTGTCAAAAGCAGTAGTGGCAGTCAGCAGTTCAAAAACCATAAAGCCTGTAACACACCCATGTGCAAACCTCAGTTGCAGAAGGTATAGAAAAATGGATGTAAGGCATTGCTACATATTTCAAAAACTGGTTCTTGCCATCTACTTTTAATGAAACATGCCACCTGCCTTCTCTAAGAAAATAATGATTTACAGCAGCGACACAGCAGTTTCCCTCCCTGCTGTCACTGCCCATACAGACCATGGATCCAGTCGCCAGGCTGCAAGCTTTACCAATGACATCTTTGGTGAACCTACCAGCAAAACAGATACTGAACAACAGATGCAGCATTTGTTCTGGCTTCAGAGACAACCCACCTGAACACAAAATTCAGGGCATTGCCTGCAGAAGAGCATTGAGCAGCCTCCTTTCCAAATGGGCAGGCAGCTTTTGCCAGTCTGGCTGTTACGCAAAGTACTTCCCTTGGCCAGCACCTCAACATTTCTCTTATAGAAGGAAAAGTGAAATCCTTTATCTCCTTCAGCAGATGAAGAAATGAAAAAGTGAAGTGCTGCCTCTGTCCCGCAGTAGCAGATGACTGCAGGACAGCCACAGACATCACTGGTGACTCACATCCTGAGAGCCAGGAGGACACTTGGGAACATGGAAGGAACTGTTTCTCATTCCTAGCTTGAAAGTTGCCTCCTGTGTCTTTGTCCACCCACTGTAGCATCTTAGGCTTTAGCCTATTCATCCACTATATCCCTGACCCCTGTACTGCCACAATTTAGCATCTAGCTCTGTTGCTTTACATGATGTGTTTTTTTTTTTGTTTTTTTTTTTTTTTTTTTTTTTTGTATTGGTACATAGGCGGAGAAGCTCCTGCAGAGATGTCTCAGCTTTACTTTACACTTCCACGAGATAGCTTATAGAGGAGAAGGTTAACCTGTTCATTACCTGATTAAAACACTTCCTATAGAGAAATGCAGTGCCCCTTTGAATGACTCCTGTGTGTACTTCTCAGTGATGTTTTGCTGCATTAAGACCTTCATCATCGGAGTAACATAAAATAGTCTGGTTTTATTTACATCAACTTTTTGTTTCCTATTTTGTTCCATTTAATTTGTACTGATTGCCTCCTGCACTTCTCCATTTTTGGTACAATGAATTCTACATTATTTTTGAAATTAAAAAGAAAAAATAAACACAATGTTTTTCCCCCCAAATGGTGATGCTACACGAAGTAAAAACTACATGACAACAGAGTAGGGTGCAACAGGGCTAATCATTGGAGAAAGCAAGATCTGGGGTGATAGGAAGCAACATTTGCATGACTCAAGAAGGAATAGAAATTTCTACAGGGCATAGATTCATGAGTCAGAACCACATGTAGAAAATAAGCAACAGACAAATTTTGATTTATAGAGATATAATTCTATTGAGAGTTTCTGTTAACTGGACCATAAACTATCTGAACGTCACTCCTGTGGTTTATAACATCACTGAACCCCCTTGTTGTAGTTCATAATGCATCCTTATTTTCCCTCATTCTCTGTCACACACGTACACATACGTATGAATCTGCAGGATCTGAAGGATTAACTAAATACTGGAAGTACTCATTTTATCAGACTCCTGATCACATACTATTTACAAGTGCTTTACTTCAAAATGTCATGTGAAGAAAAAAGTATTTTAAAAAAAAAAGACAAAACAGTCCACCGACAACACATAACAGTTGTAGCATTTTCAATGTAAATGAAATTAGCTGATGGCTGAGAATTGGATTTTCAAAATCCTCTAAGCACAAGCTATGAACAAATAGAGGAAAAGCTAATTTAACCTGCTTAATTCTGAGTATACTAAAATATAAACTGCCAGCATTACACTGAGTACTCACACACACACACCCCACACGCAGAGGCAAAACCGCATTTTCCCCGTATCTGGGATTGTACCTTGCTGTGCTGGAATTTCTCAGGAGCCTGGTGTAGAGTTATGTCAGCAGGATGATGCAAGCTCCCAACAGGTCCACCAGAGCTGGGTGCATCAGCGACAGAGGCCAGACAGAAATTTCTTTCCTAATTCTTCATGCATGGGAGCTGGAGGGAAGTCTGACCACCTCCCCCCTTAAAAATATTTCTGGCTAAGTCTTTGCTTTGTCTCCATGACAATTTCCATCTCAAATCCTTGGATCAGTGGATAGTCCCAAACGAATTTGTGCACCAAGCACCAGTCCAGTCTTGCAAGAAGCTTGAGCCTTGAGGTGGCTGCTGCTCCCGAGTCACGCCACGCTATGTACAAGCTTCTGGCATGGACATACAGTGCTGCAAGCTGGAAAAATCAGCTCAAGTTACGAGGGAGGTGGAAAATTACAGTATTGATATTCTCAGTGTGAGTGGGTACAGATGGTCAGGAACAGATTGTATCAAATTGAAGAACAATAATAAAATCATGAACTACTCAGGTTCCCCAGCTGAAGGGAAGGAGCGAGTCGCGCTGGCCGGGCGACACCGCGCAGTGAGCCAATGGGTGGACGCGGCACGAGGAGAGGTGCGGGCGCACGGGCACGGCTCCTGGCGAGAGTGAGAACCTCCCAGTGCTGCTGTGTCACAGAACTACCTCCAAGAGCAACCCACAGAGCCGCATCCACAGCAGCATGCCCCAGTGACGTGGGTGGGCAAACGGGAGAGTGGGGACAGGTAACTGTGGACCAAACTGGGAATTTGCTCACGTGATGAAGGGCTCATCCAACATCGACAAGGCAGTCAGCTGCTGATGGCAAGAACCAGCTCTTCTGCCACAAGGTACATAGAGCAGTTGTAAGATAAACCATGGGCACACCAGTTTTTAATCTGCAGAAAGTTGTGTTCGTTCCTCTCAATGTTTGGGCATAGAAGTTGCACATGCTGACAGCGAATACAGCATATGTGTTGCCATCGTGAAAACAAATGTAAAGCAATTACATGCAGAAGAAGAAAATTAGAAAGTCACCACTGAAATTAATGGAATTTAAATGTCAGTTCTTAAATAACAAGTCTTACACATTGACAGGCATAATTTTCAGTTTTGAACATGAAGTAATTTTGAGGATCTTCAGTAAAACATATGTGAGCAGGACTAAGAATTTTCTGGTATTTTTTGTTGGCTAGGAAAAGGAGAGGTGGGTCCCTGCAGTGGGATCAAGTGTCATCTTCAGAGAGGGACAGGCAAGCAGAACCTCCCAGATGCCCATGGCGAAATGGCATTGGAAGTGGCAAAAGGGAATACATGGATGTGAAGAAGAGAGAATCACACTGGCAGGCAGGAAAAGCAGCTTCTGAGGATTGTCTTCCAAGCCCAAAAAGCTTGCAAGTGATTTTAATCACACCTTGAGTGAATTAATAAAACAAATGAGAAAATGTTAATACCATCCCCCCGCCCCCAAAAAAAAAAAAAACCAGCAATAAATTAAAGAGAGACTTTCACTGCATACTGAAACTGCCCTGTCATCTGAAAAATATATCAATTTGGATAATTCAAATAAGACAGTGACAGTGAGAAAATCATCTTGCATTAAGCTGAAAGCAGCTTACAAAATGAAGAACTGTAAGGCACAACGTTGGATAAAACAGATCAGCTCGGAGAAGGCAGCAAAAAGGAACAGAAAATGGTGCTCTAAATCTTGAACATAGGCAAGAGAATGACTCCACTGTGGAATAATGTAAGAAAAGAACCTTCCAAAAATTGGCCCAAAGACAACTCTAGTGACTGTAAAACCAACATTTATCGCAGTCTGCTCAAGAAACGTCTCCTACATACTTGCCCCGAATTGGATTTCTAACAACCCTGCACCTCCGGGTACCTTTACCAACAACAGGTTACTTTAGTCTGCCTGGTCTTATGCTGCTCTTATTTTCAGGCTGTGCACTGAGAGAAAAAAGCACCGCAGCAACAAGTGTCACATACCAAACAGCCTAGATTTGGTTGACCTTAAAGCTTTCAAAAGGATCTCCAAAAGTTTTCAGAGTCCCTGTACAATACCCAGAAAAGTTTGTGCTTTTGCATTAAGATGGGTCAAGCTCTCCAACAGCTTAGTTTAGAGCTAATAGTGAATTTACTATATTGAATTTTATAGCCTTTACATTTTGGAGGTAAGAGAACTTCAAGACAGCGAAATTCTGTGATCAAACCTCGCATGCGTAGACCTGGACACGGCTGCTGATCTCTGCCTCCTGGAGACATCACTAAGAACCACGTGGCTCCAGAACTGCCAGAATGGACTGACGCGTCCCGAAGTCAGAAAGCCGAAAAACAAAGGAGGAAAAATCTGTGTCACCGTAGATGGTGGCACTGCTCTGTCAGAGGGAAGCCTTGAGAAGTGCTGTGCATTAGCTCCCTTAAGAAACTTTTGCATGACTGCATCTGTGCAAAATGACTCAAGTGGAAAGCCTTGCTTTTCCATGGCTGGCCTCCAGCGGGGAAATCTAACGCCCTCGGCAAGCAAGGAGTCTTTTGTAGCTATGCATTAAACATACACCTGTGCTCAGGAAGGGATGGATGGAAAACTGCTTTCAGCATGAGTGTCTCCCAGACGCGGAGTGACGCAGCATGACGCTGCCATGCCAGGGGACACGAGCTGCGGCAGCCCGAGGGCAGGCAGACCGGGGGGACGTCCTCAGCTCAGTGTTAACTGAAGCAGCAGCTTTGCAACAAGACTTGGAAAACCATGAAGGCGTTGGCTTGAGACAGCACAGCTGAAAGGCAGCTGGCCTCTTACACTGCTGATGACATGAAAAGTGGGTTGAACAAAGTCAATGAAACAAGAACCGGGCCGATCTGCAGCTTCTTCCTTCAGATATAGCTTGGTGAAAGATTTAACTGCACACTATTTCAGCTCTTTGGGTCTTGTGAATGAAAGTTTTGATTATTAAAAATTGTAACAAAACATTTTCAATAGTTTTTGGTGGTTTTTTTTAGCATTTAGTTCTAACTTGCCCTGCCTGATTTTATTCATGTCTGCCCCCATAAAGGCACCCCTTAGCACGACCGCCCAACTAAATCTTGACTCAGTCTAAAACTCACTGTGCTTTCTTCAGCGTACAGAGCTCAGTGAAAACCTGTGTCTGGGGCACTTCACATGAAAGACTCTCCACAGAATAAGGCACAAAAGCCATAAAGGCATTTGTCTTTGGATACAAATTACTCTGCATTGTCCACAATTTAAAGAATTGTCATTGAGCCAGATTCCTGTTTTTGTTCTTATTCCCATAGGCGAAAAATGCCCTTCTGATGAAGCCTCAATTTCAAATCACATTTAGACACCCAATTACTGTATTAAGTTTATTCCACAGTTTGACATCAGTATCATAATCCAGTTACCTACGCCATGGTGCTTTAACTTCTGATAGCAAACATTTTCTGTTCGAGATACTGTATTGAAGCCACTGGACAGCTGTAACTGACAGGATTATGTAAAGACAGAGGCTTATCACAAATGTCCTAACATTTTCTGATTTTAAGTACTCACTTGAGAATGACGCAACTGCAAATATTGCCAGTGGTTTTGTTTGCCAAGGTTATATTTTGCCTTAAGTGATGCAAAAGAACACAGGCTCCATTCCTGAAATAGCTGGTCTATAAATATGATACCTTTAGATATCCAGCTGAGCCAATGAATCTTTTGCCTTCAGACTTAAATGCTGGATTATCCCATTTGTGGGGAAAAAAAAAAAAAAAAAAGAAGGCATTTTAGCTATCTTGCCTTACATACTTTATGGCATGAGAGTGCGATTTTTCCCTATCGCCTTTACTCACGCTGAGTGACAAAGCTGCTGACAAGCTCCTTCCTTTTCCACCTGACTCGAAGCTTGCCAGGCTCCTGCCAGACCCCACCCCTTCGGCAGAACCTGCCCTGTTCTGGTCACAAGCCTTCCCCGGCTCTCCTTCCCCCCGATCCTCCAGGCAACATTGGCACCAGGTTTCCTTTCTCTTCACACGTCCCAAACGCTGCGCACACCAGAAGCCCCACGGTGCGGGTTTGGAAGCATTTGGAAATGATTAAAGCAACCATTGGCCTTCCAGAGCCTAACGATCATCCTTTTGAAGGCATTCAGGGCAATGTTCCCCCAGATGCTATTACATGGTAGAAGTAACCTCGTGGGAGAGGTATTTCTGTTTTCTGATTTGCAAAAGTTAAATGATGGAACAAAGTCAGTGAGGACCATAGAGAAAGTAAGAATTTCTGGGCTGCTCTTTAGGGAAGCAGGGATGTGATGGGAACAAAAACGGAGGAGAAAAAAAATCTTACTGGTGGAAAGTCTGCAATTCTCTGATAAAGCCAGTTTTACAAATACAAAGATGTGATTTCATCCTCAGACACTGTTCAATCTCTACCACAGATCCCAAGGTGCAGAAAAATGGCAAACAACTGTTCCTGCAGAACAAAGTAAAAGAAAAGGGAAATGAATAACGGCAGAGCTGCTGCTGCCCACCTACCCAGGAATATTTGCTCCAGAGTCAAGGAGGAGATCTCAGAGACTGCAGCTGCTGCTGAGGTTCAGCCCCATCGCTACATGAGCCAGGGGACCTGTGGCACACGCGTCCGAGGTCATGGCACCTCTCGGCAGCAGTAGCCCATTCCCTGCCCCTCGCCACCTCCCTCCAACACTTGTACCTTGTCCCAGCACACAAACAAGCATTTACGTGCTCTTTTGTAAGATCATGGCATTTTCAGGCCACCAAACAAAAAGTGTTTTCTACAACAGGGCTCTCAGAAGAACATCATGCCTTTAGATAATTCCATTCTGCTCAAACACACATTGCAGGCTTTTAATAAATATGTGAGTGCAGCATGTCTAGCAAATCTATATTAAATCTGTGGTTTTGTATCACACTGTGCTTTCTTAATGACATTTTTACAATGATGGTCAAAACTGCCTCCATCCATTTATCTTCTTAATAATCAGCAATGCTCTTCTGTCTGCTGCAAGATCTTTGTTCTTGCCCACGCAAGCCCTAGGAGTAGAAAATGTGATGGAGCATGCTACAAACTCCTGATCGTATCCCACCTACCCCCTGAGAATGCAATTGTTTGTGTCTACTGAAATTGCTCCAGTCCTGGACAAAATGAAAACATTCAGTATGCCAACAGCAACCTATATAAGAAAAACTTCAAAAATCAAGATCTTCTCCTTCATATCCCAGGATTCACGGACATCCCAGATCAAACTTTTAAGACGCTGAAAAACAGCAGCTCTGCTTAAAGGCAGTGTTACAGTGAGTACTCATCAGCTTTGAAAAAGGAGTTCTTAAGTTTTTTCAGTGTGTCCAAAGAACATGATCTTCAACTCAGAGGAAGCGTGCTTTTTTTCCAATTTAATATGGTAAGGACTGCCAGTTTCAACAGTTTTTAGTTGGTGGCATTGAACTATGAATCTTTGATTTTGTCCTATTTTTCTTCACATACTTTCTTAAAAGTCCTAGGCGAACTCTACTGAAGTCTTCTTCCTAATTAAAGCCCACCTTGTCTCGTACAACGAGCTCTTCTTCAAGTTCCTCACAAACTGTTATCCACAGAAATTTCTTTGTCCTCAGTTACAGAACCTCATTCATCTCCCTTCAAAGTTTTTAGACTTTTGTGATGCTGAATAGCAGACAAGAATTTCCAGAAGGCTGTAACACCTTCCATTGGTTTTGCTCATCTCAAACCTAATCACCTCTGTGCGTGATTCCGATCAAATCTAGACAGATATTCACAGGCTAACTTACAAAATACAACAAAGTTTCAAATCTTAATGTAAATGTTAAAATATGGAAGAAACGTTCCCTGAAAGTACCTGTTCTTCTCCACCAAGTATGAAAACAGCTCAGGAATACAAAGCTGTTTGCCACGTTTACCGGACTAGGGACTCCACTTCCACACGTGAGCCTCGCACTTGATCACTGCAGTCTGATACTCTCGTTAAACCTTAGTTCCCACTGGTCTTGCGTGTACGTGTCTATCAATGCCAGCAAACTTCCAACGGGACAACAGCAAGTATAAGCCAGTAGAGTGGAACCACACATCTGACTTGAGGGTGTGGGGGTCAGCAACTGGTCGAGACCGGGGGCTGTAGCCTGCTGACGCGTGCCCGGCCACGTATTCCTCCGTATTCCTCATTCGCACTGCACGCAGAGGCACGCTGTGTGCAGGTGTGCACGTGGGTATCACATGGTGATGAATACTGTTACACAGGCTTGGGGATACAGGACACAGCAGCACTGGGTCCCTGGAGATGGGGGGGGAAGCGCCAAGGTCCAGAAGGCCGTGGGGTTCAGCTACCACAAACTGGAGAATGCCCACATGGACATTGGGGGAAAACAAGCAAGCAAGGAAACAAACAAACAAAAGCCAAAGCAAGGAAGAAACAAACAAAGCCACCCTTGTCTGGAATCATTTCAGTTGGTCTAAAATTTTTATCTATTTCCATGTACACCTCAGAAACCTGAGTGGTTGTTTGATTTGTTTCAGATATCTGGAATATACACAGACTAAAAGAAATTATTTTATTCCAGTACGTGTATCATTATGTAGCCTGACTGTGATAAAACACAGATAAAATATGGATGGCTTCTTGTGGTTTAACCCCAGCAGGCAGCTGGACACCACACAGCCACTCACTCACCTCCCCACCACGGCTGGACAGGGAAGGAGGAGAAAGATAAACACATTTTCTTGGAATGCTAAGAGAAGGTGCCTCACTTGAATATAGTTGATGATGAGGCTAAGATCTCTGTGCAACACCACAGTCACTGAATTTGGAAAAGAAAAGGAATTCATACCCAAATAAACGAGGCTCTGAGTACTTTGCTACCTTTAAATTTCTTGTTTCAGTATGATGCTGTTACAGTCTCTCTAGCAGCAGTTTTATTCCTGATCCTTCAAGCTGCCCCAGCTGCAGTCTTGACTGAAACCAGGGGTGCAGAAAGGAATTTGAATGCAAAGGGATGCTTTGGACGTGGCTCTGCCATGCAGCAGAGCTCCACGCTGACACCACGCCTTGTGAGCAACCTAGCCTCAAGCTGAAACCTCTCCAGCTACATTCAGAGCTTTGCACCAAAGCTAATGAACTCCAGGTGCCAGGGCTTGTTCACACCAGAGGTTAACATGACTTAAATCAGGAGCCAGCTAGATCAACTCAACCTACACAGTCAAGGCTGGAAAATTCTAATCAAATCCCAGAAAATTAGTCTGATTTTGCAAATTGTTCAAGACTAGGCTACAGCTGTTTCACAAGCCATACTTTGGATCACGCATTCTCCCTCAATTTTCTCAATGTTTCAGGAAGGAAAGAAACTACTTGGCACAGAGTGCACTGTATTAGTACAGCAGGCACTCAGCCAGCGTCAGTCTATTCCCTGCTCTGTTCCACTGCTTCTCATCACCCTACTTATAGCTCTTCAGATCTGCTTCTCTTCCTGCGTTGCCCCATAACGTAAGTGATCAGAGAGCAGAAGACACATTATGGCCTCTTATCACCAAGCAGCTATAATTTTACCATGATGATCCAGGAAGCTTGCCCAAGCAGTGCTGGAAGAAGCAAGTAAAAGAGTAAAAACTACAAACACGTATGAATGTTTGTATCAATGTATGTGTTAAACAAGATGCTACACAAAGGCAAGCACTCAAAATGGTATTTCCAGAGTTTTTTTTTTTTTTTAAAAAAAAGTTAAACTATAAAGTTCATTTTAATTGGGTTCATAAATTACTTTTTGTGCATAAACTCGGAGGGTGGGAAGAAGTATAGTCACTGGCAGCACATAGTAGTATAGAGACTGGAAAAAACCCTTTTGTATAGAAAATGCTAAGCAACATTTATAGTCATTAAATACCTCACATTTGTGCAAGAGAAGGCTTCAGCCTAAAAGGACCAGCTGAACTCCAGAAGTTTTCTGAGCACCTCCTTAGTATATCTAGAGTAAAAAACGAAGTCTATCCCACTGGAAGAGATGTAAAAACACATCTGACAAACACACAAACAAACAAAAACTTTGGGCTGCAGGTACCTTGAGAAAAGTAAAGCTTTTATTTTTTTAGTATAAACTTCAAATATGAGGCTTATAATAAGTCTCATCTAAAGAAGCTTCTGGCTTTTATACAATTTGTGCCACCTTTCATCCAGATTTTAGAAGTTTTAAATAACCTAAAAAGGTATTTATTCAACTATGTCATTATTAATATTAGTAACTTGAACAGTCCTTGAAGTTTTGTCAAGTCGTGTAACAATGGCTAAGACAGAACAAAACTATAAATGTGTTTTTACTGAGGTCCTCTGAGATGAAAGGAAAATAATATATTGTACTGTAATAAATGTAATGCAGAATATTTGTCTGTGGGAATAATCAAGATCTACTCCATTGCCTTAAGGTCACTTGCTTACTTTATTAGATTTCTGTTTAAAAAAAAAATGAGCATGAGGACAACTGGTTTTATGGTTCTCATACACAGGATAGTTATTTGCCTCTCAAAAATCTGAATCAAGTTCATTCTTCTTGTGCAGTCATGGTATCAAGGAGTAGGGTCTGGACGACAGACATCCTACGCCAACAATCAAGCCATCGGCTTGTATCAGAAGGGTCGCGCTCCATGGAAATGCTCAGAGCTGGGGCAGTGACTTCAGCCATGAGGCAGGTAACAAACAACTACAGGGCCAATTCTTAGGACTTGCCAAAGCAGGCAATGGCTTGAGAAACCACAACGAGTTTATGTACTTGGAAGAAAAGCAACGTCTCTGGAACCACACACACCGTCTTACCAACGCCCATCAAATTCTGTATGGTGGATTCATTCAACAGTGGCATTTTGTACACGTGAAAACAATTATTGCACTACTGCTACAATATGTTTCTTCTTCTCAGACACCACTGGCACAGATCCTGGCTTGCTGTGCTTACGACGATTCAGCTCCCTAGAAACAGAAAAATGCATTCAGTAGTCAGCACAAAGATCTAACAGGATTCCTTGAGCTACTACTGGAGACATCTTGAAATTAAAATAATAATAATCGTTTTGCTTTTATTAACCGAAACCAACATATTTCCTCCCTTGGAAAGGAGGATTGTCCCTTTGAAAACTATCTTTAAAATTGGCTAATTTGGAATACTTTCAAGCTGACTCTTTTCTTGGGAGCACAGCTTATCCGGTTTTCACATTAGCAGCATTTGCTGCTCAAGTTTGTAGTCAGCTGAGAAAGATGACTAAAAGCCACCAGTTTTTGTTTTCACTGTTAATTTCATGACTACAGTAAAGTTTGCCACCTTCTGCTCCAATATTCCAACATGACAATGACCCAGGTGACTGGAAACACTCGTTCTGAAGCTCAGCTTTAAAAAAAAAAACAACAAAAAAAAACCAAAAACCCCCATAACACCCCCACCTCCAAACAGGCCACTCTGCTTCCACTGCAGTGTTGCATCATGTCACACGTAACACAGCACTGTGGCTCCTTCCAACATGATTTCACTCCTGCTTCTTTGGCAATTTTTGGGAAGCAGCCAGTCCCTTCTGATACTGGCACTTATCTGCGTTTTTCTTACAGTCAAAGGTTAATCACTCCAGTGGTTCTTTTCAGATGCTAGAAGTAGCTCACACTTGTTCCCCCCACACACTGTAGCTCTAACACTCCCATACATCGCTGCCACAGCACTGCAGTGGTGCATTTGGTTAAGACAAAGACAAAACAATGCTGGAAGAGGAAGACATACTTTCGCCGACGAGCTTCTCTCATGATACGCTGTTCCTTGATTTGGCAAAATATACTTTTGGGCAAGTGACGGTGCCGAGCGATGCGTTTGATCTGTGGGTGATGCTGGAACTTCTCCTTCAGCTTCTGGTTGTAATTCATAGCTGCCTTCTCTCGTGGTGCAAGCTACAGGGAAAACAACACAGACAAACACAAAAGAACAGAGGCTTAACCCAAGAATTATGGCAGGTAAGTATTTAAATCTAAAGCTTCACTGATAACTCATTGCTCAAACACAGAACATCATAGAATCATAGAACCACAGAATGGTTTGGGTTGGAAGGGACCTTAAAGCCCACCCAGTTCCAATCCCTGCCGTGGGCTGGCTGCCACCCACTGGATCAGGCTGCCCAGGGCCCATCCAGCCTGGCCTTGAGCACCTCCAGCGATGGGGCAGCCACAGCTCTGGGCAGCCTGTGCCAGGGCCTCACCACCCACTGAGCAGAGAATTTCCTCCTAATATCTAACGTAAATCTCCCCTCTTTTACTTTAAAACTATTCATCACCATTTCAAAGTTCAGAGAAGAAACTGAACTCCCCAAAAATAGGATTTTAATGTGCTGTAGACATGGAAGAGAGAATAGAGATGGCTGACCCAGGAAAACCTCTTTGATCAGTCTGCTGCTCTCCTAACCAATGCAACTTCTGCTGTGAAACAAAGATTTGCAGGCATTGTAATCACTAGCCAGTGGAAGTACAAATGCTTTAAATGAATTGTCTTAATCAGCTGCTTTACAGACAGATCTTTATGTGGCCTAAAACTTATCCAGTGCCCTGATCCATTCCGAAGTACACTGCACACATGAGATTTCTAGTATTAGCTTGCCTATAAGGCACACAGGGAGTTCCAGCTTTCATCACACAGCTAAAAATACCATAGTACCACAAATACATGAAATACAGGTGAGCCAGTACTACCACAAAAGGACAGATTTTGTCCACGCTTAAAATTATGTGCAAGCCAGCATTACCAACACTGAAAGGCAGGGATGTCTTTCTCACAGTTAGCCTATTTTTTTTTTTCCCACTAGGCATGTTTCCTCTGGTCCTAGTCCTTGTTTACCAAAAGGAAAAACTGCGTGTGCCGTGCTTTTGTTTGAAGCATGCACCACTCCACGAGGAATATCACTTTCTATGCATGTGGGATTTGCATGGACCTCAGGGAATTTCAGCTGCACACCCCAGTGTGCTTTCAGACTTTAACCGAAGCAGCAAGTGAAAATTTATGCAAGAAAAGCCCCCTACCCCTCAAGCCACTCAGGGTTTGTTATAGCAACGTATCAACAACCCGTCTTCTCCTTCCTACCCTCCCTCCCAAAATACACTACATAACTCCGTTGCTTCAGAGACCTAAAACTCCTTCACATTCTCAAACAAGCAATGGCACAAGTCTTTCTCCCTTCCCCATTCACTGGAGCCACTACTAACTGCACCTGAAGTCATAAAGACAAAGCAGTAGTTCAGATTTCCATTAATCCATCCTTGCAACTGACTCAGTTTCATTAATTCCTTACTTTGTGAAGAGAAAACAGAACCCGAGTTTCAGACAAACACACACACACACAAAAACCCCAATAAACCAACAACAAAACAAACCCCACTTTATTACACAAAAAGAAAATCTGGAAATTTCGCCTACACTATGGAACATACTTTTTTTCCCTTTGAATTCATCAATTATCTATTTTTCTCCACCTTAGAGGTCACCTTCAGAAGTGATTTCTCTTATAGTATTTTGTAAATTCTGAAAATATGTATCATACTCAGACAACTTTGGTCAAGAAAAAGAAAAAAAAAAAACACTAATGGTCTGAAAATGGTCTGAAAGCAAGTATTGATAACAAACATGGCAAAGAAATTTCTCCTTTGGGACAATAAAGAAACCAGGTACCAGATGCAGAGTTGCTCATTGCTCATGAAATTCTCACTCAGATATCAAGGATATAATACTCTTAACCTCTGTTTGTCCACACAGTCTTATTCATAAAATGAAATCCTTCTGTCATAAACTGTCAAAATGCAAGTGAGTAAGTTCTACAATTCTAACCCAGTAAAACCAGTCCCTGTTCAGTGAAATTCATTGTAGTGAGCCAGCCTGAATAGCTGGCTCTCCCTCAATAAATCCCAGGTGCTCCCACTCTGCAGAAAACTGCCAACATAATCCAAATTAAAGAGCTTTTATTTTAATTAAATTCAATGATTTTTCTTTAATTTAAGAAGAGCAAATTGCTGCTGATTTAGTGCAACCTTGACGATTCTACAGACAAGAGGTGAATCTGTAAATTAAAGATACATCCAGGATGTCTTATTTAAAAAATTAATATTGATTGAGCTGTGGTTATGCTTGAGTCTCGCCCCATTTCTACGCGAGATGTGGCTTATAGAAAGGCACAGAGTTGGTGCCTTCCCAGCCAATGCCCCGCATACCAGGCTATGCATCTACATGATGGCCAAAAAAAAGAAAAAAAATGGTGTTAATGACAAGTTTCTATTTACCAAAAATAATAGATAGCCAAGACTGCAGTAAGGTACCGAATTCCAGTTTCTCTCCTGCAAGTCATTCTGCAAAGGCCACGTGAGAGCTGAAGAGATCGGCGTTACCTCCCCGTGCTCTGAGCTGGGGAAGATGCTGTGAACGCAGCGTGAGGTAGCAGGATTTGGGATTTCACTTGCAGGGACTAGAACATTCTACAGTGTAAAAAGTTAGGGTTTATACATGATGAGTGAAGGACAAACACTCAGAAATTCTGTTTTTTTCCATACATCCCAAAGTGAATGTGCAAATTCCTCCCTGTCTGAGCAAGACAGAAACCATGTGGCAGAAAAGCAACTGATCTGTTGATCCATTACAACAGCAGTACTGCACAGCAGACACCTGGAGTGACAAGACAGTGAAAGAACGCTAAAGCGCAAGTTGCCAGCAATAGGAAAATGTGTCCCTGAGCAAAGTGTCTGTGCCTCCTTCCTCCCTCCAAGTGACAGAGCCCAGTTACTTGCCGCCCCCCCTATGCAGAAGGCAGGTACGCGTTTTTCCAGAGCCCTGACTGCAGAGCTAAAATCACCTTTGGCAAAGCACACCCCTTCTAAAGCGCCTGTGTCTGCACCGTGCTGTATTGAAAAGCTCTGCACTATTAGTCCCCTCCAATTCAGCGTGGAAATACGCAATGGCTGTTTATCTCTCCTGCCCAGGTTGCCCTTGTAGGTTAGGGCACACAGAGCACCAACCCAACGTATTTTTAGAATGCAGACATATCCCAGCAATTTTCCACACTGTAGCTTGTTTCTGTTTACATTTTTTCCACTGCTCTGCTGAAAATACTCTTCTAAATTTATTGCCATAAAGTCTATTACTCATTATTTCCTTGAATCAAAACCTTACAGCTTCCTAACATCTAAAGTGACGTCAAGAACGAAAGGTGATGGAGAAGCAAAGAGCACACAATCATAGCTAAAGGGATGGAGGCACATGTGCACTGAATCACAAATGGAAAACCACCCTGAAAAGCATGCCATGTCACACAATATCTGGCACTGCTAGTTATCAGCCTCATCTCACAAAAAGGAACCGTATACGAGGAGGAGGCTGAAAGGATATACGATTACTCAGACAGGTTTGGTGCTCTCCTGCTAATGCACAGTGCTAGACCAAAACCAAGACTTGTAATTGCACTTCCTCCAGTCTTTTTCAGTCCTTACTCAAAAGCTGTTATTTCTGCATCTTTAAGAAAGCAGAACACCTCTGTTCTGCTTCTGTTACATTCACTCCTCACCCTAGTTTTACACTTCCCGAGACACAAATCATTCCCACGCATAAAGCTTTGTTCTTCAGTGGTCCAGTGCTCTCCAATCCTTATCTACTCTGGAAATGTAACAGAGCCAGCTGCTCCCGCTACCAGCCACAGAGGTAATGCTACTGACATCTACACACATTACACAAAAAACTGCAGGTGCAGAATATTCCTGATGTGTCAGAGTACAGAAGAACAACGCAACTTCAAGTTTTGCTGATGGCTCATTGCTTTCACCACAATTGAAAAAAGAAAGTCTATCCCTTTCTTTGTGTTAATTAGATTAATTCTACGTTATTAACTGAAACTTACTCTATTACCGATTTTCCAGTGTTTTCACTCAGCCGAGGCTTTGTTCCTCTCCTCACATCCACAGGCATACTCCTTTTCAGAAACCCCAAACCTCTCCAGGACCACAGATACGAAAGCCTCGTGCATACTTAACACTTATCTAGTTTTATGTACAGTATTTGAACAAACTATAAACTTAAGTATATAGTTTTAAGAGTTTTAAGAGTATCTTAAAACTCTTTCTAAACTGGGTTTTTCGTTACAGGACATGCAGAGTTAGAGGTTTACTGCTTTAAAAATAAAATCTGTGAAGTCTTATTTCCTTTCAGACTGTTACTGGTAAAACAAACAAACAAACAACCATAAACAACCTAAACATTGCAGATTACTTTAAAGCAACTTCTGCAGTAGCTCCAACAGAAAGATTTGGGTTTTGTTACCCCTGCATAAAATCCATGCAGACTTCATTGTCAGTGGAGTGGAGCACAGCTTGCCTCTGGCTCCTCCAGAGACTTGGATCCTTAACTTTAATGTTTCACTGATTTTAAATAATGAGTGCAATGCCAAATACATTAAAAACCGAAAGAAACATGCATGTCAGAACTGATGACTGCCAGGGTAGCCACAGTTCAGAAAGTACAACTCTCCAACTGGATTAGCGTTCATCAGTCACAACCCAAATACCATCCTCCATCTAACTTCCTGGAACCCAGCAATGCTGAAAACAAGCAAGACTAAGGGCCCAACAAAGAAAAAAAATGTTTGATTAGCATTCTTCTTTCTCTTGCAGGATGCTGTTTGCCACCCACCCCCACCCCAAAAATATCCACCTTAAAATACAATGGCTTACAAGCTGTTGGCATTATATCAGAAATACAGTGACCTTTGTATGAGTCATTCAATCAAATCTTCTCAGCTAAGAAAAACAGCAGACCCAGCAACTAAGCATTTAAGACACATTCTGACACTTCCGACAGAATTACTGACTGTTCAGTTTGAATATTCAAAATGTTCAAAAAATAGCCACAGACTGTGGAAGAACTGGACATCTGTAAACTGAGCAAGCACATGCCTGTGAAGATAAGAACGCCAGTCCTCTAACACAGAGCAGGTGCTAGAGAAAAACTGGAATCTGAGAAACTGCCATTAACGCCCGCAACCTTAAGAGCCCCAGGAACCACCAAGGCAGATGAAGGAGGATTAGCACCGTTGCCTGCCTCCAAGGGATACTCCCAAGTTATAGCCAAGAGTGTGATAAGCTGTAAAGATTCCACCCTAAGTCATAGCAATGACTACTCTCTAGACACATGAAAAGTAAAATGTTATAGTGCTTCCAAACACTTTCATAGCGAATGTAGCAGCTCCAGACAGTAACTAATTTAATATTCAACTTCTATGTCTTGTTAAATCCAAGGCTTCAACAACGTGACGACTGAACACGTTTCCACACAAGATATGGGGCTGTGAAACATTATCACTTCTCGTTATATCATAATTCTCTGCAAGTTCATTAGTGCCATCCTTGTGAAATGAGATTTCTTCTACATAATTCACATGGCCCTTTGAAGCTCTTCCCATATTTCTAAACAGTTTTGCTTTCTTAAAATGTCTTTTGATGTTGCGAGGTAACATGCTGTGTATTCTGTATGATGGAATGACTTTCATTTCTGATACTAAAATAATGGAAAAAACATGTCAGTTGTCGTATGTGTTAAAGTTAACTCTCAACTTTGTCACCCTGTCAGCTGATGGCCAAAGACCTTTGCCAGAAATGCCTACGAACCCCCAAACACACCGGCTACAACAGCTGTACTCGTATGACCCCATATTAGCCCTACAGGCACAGCTGCCAAGAGGCATGTCAGCAGCAACAGTGTACTTGGAAAAAACAGGAGCAGGCTATTCTGTGTAAGATTCACTGCTGTGCATTAATCACAGAACCACAGAATGGCTTGGGTTGGAAGGGACCTCAAAGACCATCTCGTTCCAACCCCCCTGCCATAACGCACAGAACACACCCAGCACCTGGTAGCCAAAGCCAGTAGCGCCTTTCTGAGACCCATCCCCAGCCAGTTTTCACTGCTGCAAATACTACAGAAAAGGGCAGAATGTCATTTACTTGGAGACTTGAACAACAGCTAAGTAGTCCTTTTGGCACATCGTGTTCCTGTGACACAGAAGCGGTTGGTTTTGCCTGTACCTCCCAGAGCTAAGTATCCTTACTCTTTCATCTAAAAGGAGTCAATGCCACCTAGTAGTCAACAGAATGAATTTAGTGCTGATATTCTAAAATATTAGCAATGATTCTATACAAAAATGATATTTCTGACATTCTTTTTACCCACTTGTCCATCACGCAATGGGTACAGAATAAAGATGCATGGCAAAATACCACAGATGATTCTGTTCTGGAACAGCATGTTGGAGAGACAGAACAGTCCTTCCGTACCCAGTATGAAGACAGTGAAGGACAGAAAATTTCAGCTAATACTGTAAAAACAGATTAAAAAGGTGTTCCTATGAGCCTACAGATACGCCAAGAGAAACACAGGTAACATTTCTGCCCAATACTGCACCATCTGAGCAAATTCAACACAGAATTTAAGTCAACAAGGAAAGCTCGTACCCAGCTTTGCAGAGTTCTTGGAATCAGCAAGCATGGGGCTGATATTTACACGTTAAATGTTGTACTAAAGCACTGCTTGGAAAAATCCCAAGAATCAGCTCAGAACAGAACAAAATAGCATCATAAACACAGAAGAAGAGCTAGTCCGTTTAAGGAATCCAACTTAAATAATAGCTTGTAACCACAAATATTGTACAGGCTACAAAGATTTTTCTTCCATAGCTCTATAGCAAGGATGAGAAAAATAACAGGACTTCAGAATGCCTGTGCTGAGCCACGGCTAAAGACAGGCACGTTGCTTTAGCTGTGCTGCTCCAGAGGCAGCCCTTCCCCGTGCACAGCAGCCCATGGACTTCCCAACCCACACTGCAGCCCCAGGACTCTCCGTGCTGCCCTGCACCCACCGCTCCTCCCCGCAGACACCGTCACTCGATAGAGCTTCACCACGAGCAGCCCTGGTCACAGCTGTGGCACAGATCTGTCCCTTTCACAGCACAATATTTGTCCCTGAATTACAGCTTCCCTTTGCTCCCCCCTCAGACTTTCACAAGACCAAGCAGGAATTCCTCCAAGAATCACTTGACAGTTAGGCTTTTCCTGATGGTCTCAGAAAAAACCTCCAAGGCACCCCAGCGGTGTAACGCTACGTGAAGGCATTGCTCCCAGTGGACAAAGTGTCAAATTCATCCTCCAGAGTCACTCAGTACTTCAATACAACTGTGCAGCTGGCGACTGTAGCAGGACATTTGGGTCTATATCTGATGATACGAACAAGCACAACTGACAAGACATGCATCCCATCAAGCTGGTGGCTGCTCCTGCTAGGAAGGCTTCAACCCAACTGACTACACCTCGATAATGGCCTCCAGTCCAGCCTGCTCACCTGAGAGTTGAGAGCTACGTAGGCTAATGGCCATCTCAGCTACGCATCCGCGCACGCAATCTATCTTACAACGCTCATCACAGTATGAACTGGACATGAACCAGTCAAGTCAAAATTTTTAAAAGTAGGAACCTTAAGCTTCAGTACAATCACTTATGTATGGCAAACAAGAATTTATGGCTTCTAGTGCAAAGCTATGAATACCCACCTGCAGCACCAGGACAGAAAACTCTAGTTTAGTTAAGAGCTGGTTATTACTGTTAAAATTAAACAAGACAAAAAGACACCTTGTGTCGCAACAAAAACATAAGTAAGCTTGTTACTATTAAAAGCCACAGTAAATGCAACGATATCGTGCATGTTAGTTTTCAAATTAAATACAAATGTCAAACTACCGTTTTACATCTTCCCTTCAGAAGCAAGATTGCAGAAGCTGAACACGCTTCACACAGTTGCAGTAACAAAAAAAGAACACCACCAAACGTCCCATCTTGTGATAATGAAAAAGGAACACCAGAACCTAAGTCTCTTACCACTCCCAGTTTTTCAGAAGCATTAGCCTTCCACAGGCGGATATTCATCTCATCTGAGCCACACAGAATGTATTTGTTATCTGATGTCCACTTCACAGTGATGACATGCTGCATCCGCTTTGTGTGATACACCTCTCTAAAGCAAAGAGAAACAGATGTAAATGTTTCATCATCACTTTTCCTACAAATGCTACTTTTCAAATAGCAGAAAGTTTTCTGTTCAAAGCAGAATGTATTATATATATTTTTATTCTCTGTTTTTGGGCTGGTTTGTTTGTTTGTTTTAAGTTCTGCACTTTTGAAACATGGTATTGTCCACCACTACCTACCCCTGTGGCTCATCAGTCACACACTGCAGCTGGAGACCATTCTCTTTCTTCTTCCCAGCTACTTTTAAAAGTAAAATCCAAGTAGTAATGGAAAAGTAGTACAGAAACAATAACTATTCAACAGCCATGAATAAAAGAGACTGAGGCTCAGCTGGGCAGAGAACAACAAATGTAATCAAAATACCACCTTAAACGAGCTTTAATAACCTTAACCACCACTTCAATTCACACTCAAGTGGTGCTGTGCAAACAACGAGCACAGCACCTTCAGAACACACTAATGCTCACACCACGTTTTACTGGCGTTAGGGTTTAATGCTGTGTAAGCACATGCACATTTTCATAAGCATTTCTGTATTCACTTTCATTCTGCTATTTGGCTCAGTAACAAACTGTTCTTCACCCACCTCTGGGGAATTCGCTATTTTATCCTTTCCTTCCTCTGAATTGTCAGCCTTTGTCTCTCCTCTTGCTGTCACCACAAGTTATTAAATATCATTTTCAGGGAAAGGAAAAACACAAAAGAAGATGGCCAAATAACCTGGATGTGTCAGTTAAAAAACTCACACAGACATCTGGTTCCATTTACCAAGAATGTACTGAATTTAAATCAGCTTCATAATATGTATTATTTCTTATGGCTATTCAGTTTCTTAACTTAAGCTTTCTTTTTTAAAATAAAACAGAAAGCAATGGCAGTTAGGAGTTTGAATTTCAAACTGGTGGGAGATCAACTGGATGCTGGAACACAGTTAGGATCCCAGTTCACAGACAAGCGCCCTCTGAGTTTTCCTAGCGGGATCAGACCTTCCATTTGGAGACCTTTCTCCACTCCATAGGATTAATTTCAACCATGCAATTCTTCAAAAGTACAGCTTTTGAAGAATTTTAAGGGTCCCAGAATGCCCTAGTCAGCTTATATGAGGCTAAGGTCTCCATTTGCAAGGCTCTTCCCCACTGGATTTACAGCAGTCACAACCAGAAAGACAAAGAGAGGAACAAAGACAAAGAGAGAAAATGAAAGAGGGAAAAAGAGAAAAAAAAAAGACAATAAGGAAAAAAGAAAAGGAAAAATGCCTTCCTTCTTAACAACCTGCTGCAATGTGGAATAAAGTCTTTCCCTCTGTTCCTGTTCCATTATGGGGTCCGCTCACTTCCCCTCAATGATGTGCTTTGACTTTGCCTCTCACCCCTTCTGTGAACAGTCCACAGAAAGGAAAATCTGGGGAACACCAGAGATGTTAACCATGTTGTTTAATAATACAAGAGGGAAAAAAAAAAAAAAGAAACAAACAAACAACAAAAAAAAAACAAGGGAACTGCAATACCTGATTATATTTGAAAGAGCATTGCAAGACAGGAAGAAAATTTGAACTACTTGTAGATTGGTTATAAAGGAAAATAAAAACTGCCCCTCTCAATCCCTAGTGAGGTACAGGAGCAAACAGATGTGTTGAATAATGCATACAAAACCTCCTCAATCCATAATAAAAATACATTCCTCCCCCAACCAGTATTCAACACTCCCTATCCCTCTAAATCTCCTGAAACTTAAACTTGTGGCAATTTTCTGGGAGACAAGGTGAGGGGGACAGCAGAAGGCAACTAAAAGTAAAGTTAAGAATAACGAAGAAAAAAGGCTGGCAGAGATTAATGAACGAAGGTTTATGAAGAACAAATGATACTAGAAGATAACGGCCTGATAACTTGCTTTTTCACCAAATTGAAAAAGAAAATAACAATGGAGAGACAATAGATCCAATCTGAACTTCAGCAAAATATTTAACACACTGCCTTATGAAATCTTACATGAACAACCAATGCAAACGGAACCGTGTTCAAAGCACTGTCATGTGACTCAAAACCCGCTTCACAAAATATGAACAAAAGGTAACGATGTGCTGAATGAGATTGCAGAAACGTCCCAACGTGATCCTCGGGAACCCACGTGACAGTGCTTTCCACATGATGTCTTTACTGATCACCCATGTAGGATGAAGACAGCCAATAGCTACAACATCGTAAGGCACTGTGAATTTCGTGGTGACACACAGTACAAAGTGCCCTAAAAGCATTAAAGATGCACAGACGGGGAAAGAAAAGGGGAACCCACTCCAGATACCTTTGTAAAACAAAAACAAACAAACAAAAACCAGAAGAAAAAAGCCAAATGGAACATAATTGAGAAATTGTACCCAGAGGACTCCAGTGTAATTTTAATCCAAAATCACATGAGTATTGCTGCTTGTTAAACAGAAGTTCCACTCTAGGTCATGCTCCAGAATTACCTGTTGCGTACACAACCTGCCAGTTTCAAGTTATATACAGAATAAGACTTCCATATTCACAGAAAGTGAATGACAAGAACTTTGAGGGCTGGGGAGGGAGGTCTCTGGCATGCACGAGAGCAAGACAGAGAGCTGTAAAATCACTCACCTGCTGTGGCCTTTGTCTACAGGAAAAATGCGGATAGACTTATCGAAGCTGGCAGAGACAAATTCTTTCCCAGTGGGTGAATAATCCACATCAAGCACAGCAGACACGTGATCCATGTGCACCATCACAGGTGATGTGAGGAAGCGCATGTCAAAAGTATACAAGCTTTAAAATAAAGGCATCGAGAGCTTAATGTCCAAACAGCTCATGAGTGAATAGTGCATTTGTGCTGAACAGCTGCTTTAATCATACACAAACATACTTGAAGATGGATCACACTGCAGAGGGAATTCTTGCAGTAACACGTGAAGGGAAAGAAGGACGCAGTGCTTAGAGCTAGAAAAGCAGTTTCCTAGCCAGAGGCTTTAGTCACTGAACCAGATCTTGGTTCCTCCTTCGCTATCAGGTAACAGAGAGATCTCCACCACCCCCTTCAGCACCTGTTCTGGGGTCACCATCCTAACCCACACCTCCAGCTACCGCTGTCCTTCTTAACTCCCTCTTCAGATGGAAGTGTGTCAACTGAACTTGGACAAGCATTTCTGAATCAGTTACCCTGCCAATGCTGCATGTTTCTAGACCTTCCCATATTGGAATCTCCCAGAAATTCAAAGCCTACTGTGAAGTTCCTATTTGGTTGGCACCCCTTCCTGCAGCCTAGTTGTCTTTATAAGACGAGTGGCTCTGTAGGAATGCACTAAAGCTTGGTCCCTCAACACACAGAGTTACTACTTCAGCAGAGCTGAAGATCTGCACAATGTCTGTTCTCTGTAGGAAACTATTACGTGCCAAATAAACACAGCTGCTGGACCACAGCTGGTTTGCTCTTCAGCACTTCAGAGCTCAGGCACAACAGGTCTACCCGTACTCCCTGCAATCAACAAATATGCCACGGCATAGGAACTGCACAGATCATTCATCTGCCTAGAGCCAATAAATAAAGGTGCTCTACAGACACAGCATTTAATGAAATTAGCTTTGAGTATACTATTTAGTAGAACTGCTATATTAAAAACTTGTAATGTAGCAGCAAGCCTTTCACCCTCTTTGCAGCAGATGAACACATAGCTGGAATGAATTCAATGCTTTTCACTCAATTACTTACCAGCAACTATTCCTTTTCCTTCTAAATTCCCCAGGAAAACACACCAGCATCACATTGAAAACTGCTACTCCATGTCACCAGCTAACACTTCACACATGCTGTTGGCACGTGCATTTGCCACTGTGCTCACACTAACTGCTTCAGATTGCAAGAGGAGAGTGGCCCCTAACACTGGCAGCTAACAATTTTAGTTTAGTGTGGGGAAAAAAATGATGTATAAACAGACTAGGTAGCCTCACCATGCCATAACCAAAACAGGCGAAAAGCAACACATCAAATACAACACCCATTTTCAAGGTCTGGGCCAGATTCTGTTTCCTTGGAAAAACTGCCTTAAGGTAAGTGATAAAATTCTGGTGTTCTAGAAGAAAGCAGTGATCTATTGTTAGATCACTGACTTCCTGGGGAAAAACAAAAAAAACAAAAAAAAAAAAAGGATGTGGAGCACGTTTTGCAGTGCCCCAGTTTTGAAGAGGCAGCTTTTTCAATATCAGATTAGCTGTTCACACGAATAGCATTGCCCCAAAGTAAAAAACTACTCTGAGAAACTGGAAGGATAAGTACTGCAGTCTTTGGAACTGTTTCACAAAAGATTAATTTTAAGAAATGTTCTCATCAAATTAGCTGATCAGTACAATGTATCAAGCTTCACAAGAGCTGGTAAGAAAACAAACGCTTACACTGATTGCCTCAGACTGGACCAATATTATTTAGCTTCCAGGTCCTGTGGTAACTTAGCTTGCATAGGTTAAGCTGCATTTCTGCAAATTGCACTGCTTCCCCCCTACAGACCGCCTGAAAGAGGTGGAGGCAGTCTACTAATAATTCTTTTTTTTTTTTTTTTCAAGCCAGTGAGTCTATGATTTGCTAAGTTATTACCTAAGTGGTCCAAATGTAGAGTTCAAGTAGTGTTTTTCAAAAATATCTTAACATGATAATAAACTGCTAAGACACAGACTCAAAAAATATAACATGATCAGGATTAACAGCAAGCAGGATCACACTTACTTGTAATCTTCATTTGCTGCAGTAAAAATGAAAGCTTCCATGGGGTTCCAACACAGTGTATTTGTCCTCATGTTCAAGATAACCTGAAAGATACTTACACGTTGCTACCTTGTTGTAGGCAATAAAATACTGGCTGTATTTCAAAGTTTCTTACACCATGGGAGACAAGCACACACTTTCTAGATGCAGAATTAGGGCAGATGAGCAGTGACATACGTGAGAGAATGTATGCTTAGCCGTGTTAGTAGTGGGAACTCAGGGCTCCCTGTCCCTCACCACATGCTCACTGCTTCGTGCCATGCTGCAATTACATCTTCCTCTTTAAGTCATCTGGAAGCAAATCCTTCTTACCAGTCATTTATCCAGAAACTAACACATAAACTAGGCAAGAAGCTGCATGTTTAATGTCCCCACCTTGAAGGAGTGCAGAGGCAATGACCACTGGGCCACTGTGGGAGGAGAGGGGCAGGGCAGAGGCCAGCAGACACCCTGCATGGCACAACAGCTTTGGCTTCTGCTGTCTTGAAGGAGCTTTCAAAATTTAAAAATAATTCCCAAACTGTATTTCTGACACAAAGTAGATGTAAAATTACAGTGCACCTTATTAACAAACAGAACATTTTTCATAATGCTGCAGGCCAGCCACAATCCCACTTGAAAATCCTGAAATTTGGGTACTTAATGCTATGGTATTCCAAACTCATTTCTCTTCTCACGTTACTATACCAAACAGAATACATATACATGCATATAACAAAATGTAATTGTACAATTATAATTTTTTAAATAATGAGCACAATCTCAAAGCAAGCTAATAGTGATGACCTCTACTGAAGCCCCACAAAAAAATCTGGACTGTGACTGCATGCGTGCGTATCTTCACAAGTCCCGTTCTCCTTAAATCCTCACCTCCTAGCTGACATCATCCCGCTCAATACGAAACAAAGTCTGTACTGCAAAATACTGCTCACTTCCAGAAACTAAGTGCATCCAGAACAGCACGCAATCATCGGTTGTCTGAACTGATCTCAGTTTGAAGAAGTGACTTCATTGAAAGGATAGGCCACTGATAGGCCCGTGTTCACAGCAGACTGTCAGCTGGAACTTGCTCAGATTCCATTAATAATTCCTTTTTTATAAAGCTTGCATACGTAGCAGGGAAGCTAACAATCAAGGAGGGTTCTTTACTCTTCCCTGTCCAAGTTTTCTAGGCACTGCAAAGTGATTAAAGACTAACTTTAGCAACTGAACAACATGTAAAATTCTGCTGGACTTAGTTCTCAGCTGCCCAAACTATGTTCCTTTAACTTGGAATTGCAGATCAACAGCACTGGCTGTGTTAATTCTGACACTCCAACAGGCATTACTGACAACTTTTTTAAGCACGGTCTCAGTGGCCCAAATGAAACTTCATTAAAAATTATTGGGGCACAGGAAGAGAAAGAAACACTGCTATGCCAACACCATTCCAATCTCCTAACTACGTGAAGGACCACTGTAGTGTTCCAGTGTGCATCCGCCCACCTTCACTGCAGACAGCACATAATACACTAGAAGGAAACTGAGAGTGTACTCACAAGCCACAGTATTGTATTTTAAGAAGAAAATTTGTTAAGATTGCTGTGGGGTTCAAAAATAGAGAAGTTGATCCAAGTTAGTATTTCCATAAGGATTACCGGTTTCCTGTTTTGAATCAACACATACGTTTCCTTAAGGATTAATAAGAATCTCCATGTCACTGGTAAAATTCCATGCATAAATACAATTTTGGTTTCACTGCAAAGGAGTTATGAAATGCTTACACTAGGTTCATAGTGAAGGGTTTATCCCCAAGCTAAAGTAAAACTCTTTTAAATGCAGAGCAAAGATCTCCAATGGTGGAAAGGAAATGCCTTAGAAAGTGCCTTGTTTCTTTCCAGCAAGGAGAAAAAAAAAATTAAAATCAGACACAGAGACACAATGCAATACAAGAACACAAAGTTCTTATTGTGAAATTGCTGTCAGGTCAGGCACTTTTTCAAGAATCGTAACAGAGTGAGCATGACAGCCTGTCTGAATGCAGAAAAAGGCCCTTCTAACTCTGTATGGTCTAAATTCCAAAATAATTCAAACTCGGCTAAGAGGCTCAAAATTAGAGACGATGAAAACTCAGTGAGCTCACAGTTCAGAGCTTCCCCTTCTCTACCTTCAACCATTTACATATTCAGTACGATAATTACTGCCATAAGGTTCTGTTCAAATAAAAACTCACCTTCTTTAATGGAGTTGATTGTCTCATATCATACAGCACGATATTTCTGTCGGAAGCACAGCTTCCCAAAAGGTACGTCTAAACAAACAAATAAATAACTAATCAGCATGTATTGTCTTCTGAAGATTTCTAGAGGACAGGCAACAGCTTACATTAGATTGCAACTAACACTGAGCTGGCAGTCAAATAGCACTTCCTTTTTCAATCAGGTAAATACATTAATTGCTCTTTGCGTGCAGCTAATTCTCCAGCGTAAGCACTTGAAATAGCTTTCCCAGTAAAATTCAGAACCCACCGGGCCCTCTCACTTCAGAAGTCACATGCACTTTCCTTTACAGGCTTCACTTCACCACACGCAGGCCACCCAGGAGCTCTGCAGGAACCGCTGAAGATCGGATTGGGTGCGGCTGTTCTGCCACACGGTGGGGAGAAGCGGCTGCCGCAAGGAACACAGCACTGCCAGAGAGGAGAGCTTCGCAGCCACACGCCGTGAAACTGAGTACAGGACACGTACTGCTGTGGGCATAATGGAGACCTCCCTACTTTTCTTCCTCCTCTCCCCCATTAACCGAAACAAAAGACAGAGACAAAGATATGGTACTATCTTCCAAGGCAACATGGCCATAAAAATGTATGTACCCAAACTCCCATATTCTGTTAAAACACATAACTAAATGTACATTTGGAAAAAACAGTTAAAGATAACGTTAACAGAGTTTAGAACTTACACTGATCAATAAAAATACTGATTTCCAATGCAAAACAAAACAAAACAAAAAAAAAGTTACCTCAATTGGATTAAACTTTACACTGCTTATGCTGTCAAAGCCCCATGTCAGAGAACACATGGGACTGGTCCTTTGTTCATCCCAGATGTCTACTTGCTGGCCACAGGTGGCAAAAACAGCTTCCTTCCAGTGGTGATCAATTCCTGTGTACACTGTCTATAAAGGAAAAAGAAAGAAAGGAAGAAATAAAACCCTTATAAAACCAAATGTACAAATAAATACCTATGTTCTGTTGTACAAAAACGTAACAGACCATTGCACATCACACCTGGCATGTTTACGTGCATTTTCATTACTGAAAACCAGGTCACATTGCTGCTGGAAACTGAATCTTACTAGATGTACCCTTACCAAATAGGCTGGCTTTCTGCGTTTTTTCTGTGTACCCATATGCACGCGTGCATTTCCTGTTAGTTTCCAACGGAGTTGGCATTAGAAGCCCATTTACCAGCTATGGCCAACTTCAAAGCACATGGGAATTTCAGGGGCACAATTACACATTTTCAGTTTGAAAGTGAAAACTATCTCCTAGGCATAAAAATAATTAAAGTTTCAAGGCATCTGTTTATAAAAAGCATTCTTAAAATAACCTTATCAACTATTCAAGGTGCTGAAGTGTACATTTTTAATCTGCTTTTGCCGGAAGTAAGTCCAATTTTGCATTGCATGGCTGTGAGGCATGGCAGGAAAAGAAGTTACTTAATGCAGACTGAGCATGGACAACAGCAAGCTGAAGAGAAACAGAGTACAGAAAGATCTGACCGGTTCCCAGGAGAGGCATGATGAGCACAGACAGATCTAAGCAGAGACATTCCTTTCCATTTACATGTACAATAAGTATAATAAAAATTTGAAGACACTTTAAAAGTGCTAAATTTGATGCCACAACCTTACAACACACTAAGGCAACAGGTGATATCAATCTACCTCTCTCTCCTCCAAAAGCTACGTAAGAATTGGCTCAAGCTTAATTCCAAATAGGAGATGTGGGGATTTATTACCTTTCCAAGAATTGTATGAATTGGTTCTTCTTCTTCTCCATATCCCGGGCTCTCCATTTTCCATTGCTTCACAGTTTTGTCATCACCAACCTGGACATAGTGGAGAAAGCATGTATGGTTTTACATGAATATATTCTGTTAATTTTACCAGACATCTCCACAAATAAGTACTGGCCGCCTTTCAAAAGAGAATGGCCTTGGACATATGCAAAAGTGAAGTGCTCTCTCTATTCACCTTTCACTTTTGCACCTCCAATAGTTTTCCTTGTCACATGCAGGTTTTTATGCTAAGCTTTATTTTAACCAAGGTTTGTCTAAGCACTGACAAAAAAAAAAGTCTCTGAGCTAGCTGTCGCTGTGGATATTTTCCAGTCATCAGAAAAGATGCTTCCAGGGTTGAATAGGAAAACAAGTAAGCTGTGAAGAGGACTATTTATCTTAGGCTACTTGTTGTGATTCTTAATCAGGTGGCACCTTAAACCCCACGTTATCTCCTGGAAGTCATTTGGTAGGCTCGTTAAGAGGCAGTTCACCTCCGCTGCTGCAGCTGCCTGTGCCTAATGCCACACTACCCCTCGCACTACGCCAGCACAAGCTCTTGCACAGCTGTGCAGTGACCTGGATCGGGGAAATGGACCAAAAGAGTAAGTTAGCTGGACAAGTTTAACTTCCCCTCCCGATAGCCCTACTTCTGTTTCTTCTTTCCCTCTCCCAATTTTCAGGCAGAGAGATAGTCAAAAAGGGATTCTAATTTGGAGTCATTTAGAATTTTCTGCTGAGACCTTCCTAACACTGTAACTACAGTCCTCGTCACCCGGTATCTACTTCAGAAAAGATAACTACATAGTAGTTAAAATAGTTCCTGTGGGAAGAGGTGAGTGATTTCCTTTTTGTCAAGCCCAAAAGTCACAAAACCTCAGTACTCTATAGTATTAAAAAAATTACTTTTATCATCTAAGAATTGGTCTAATGAACAGAGAGACACACTGCTTTCAGATCGCTTACATGCAACTGAGTTAGTTGTGGTTGATACCAATGAACGTTCTGGTTAACATAACCTTACGGAACGGAATTACTCAACTGAAACCATCTTGAATTGATCAGCTCATCTTTAATCACAGGCTGTAGAAATATTTAGAAAAGTAACTATTTGTATGAACATCATCTACGTGCATCTCTAGCAACAATTAGTTCACTCAAATTCTGATTAAATAGCCATGCTCTAGGAATTATCTGATACCTATCCTTTCCACAGTCTTGAACAACATCTGTATCACAGCACCAAAAGTGTTCTCGTCAGAAACAGAACTGTCAGGTTCACAGACAAATTGAATAAATGACTTCAAATTCTAAATTAACTTAGACTTCAATATTGCATGGCAGAGCAGAAGTTGATTCCTGGAAAACAAATGGTGAAGAGGCACCCTGTATTGTTAGAGCGCATTAAGGAGAGACAATCTACTTACAGTGAAGAATGAGGTGCCACAGAAACGAGTGCACATGCCCCGAACAAAGCCTTCGTGGGCTTGTAAAGTTCGAATACACTGTCGTTTGGTCAAGTTCCAAATTCTAACCTGTTAAAAATGGAAAAGTGTTCTGTAGGCATGTAAGGAAGTTTTCTACAGCCCACAGTGGCAGTCTGTAATTCAAGTACAAGAGATCACCCACACTGTAACAAAATGGCATGGCTGGCCTGAACAGTGGCCACATTTTATAATGTTGCAACTACTTATTTATTCCCCTCTTGAAAACAAATTTAAGAAGTGCAGTTCTTTGCTTTTTACCCCAGCTAAGCTGTACACTCACCTTATTTTTACATTCTCCTACTTTTCTTGCTAAGAGACAACAGCAATGGTAATTTTAGCAAAAACCACCCCTTCAAAGAGGAAAGCACAAGGAAATAACCTTTGTAACCAACAGAACGCAGTCCAGCTGCTGTATTACATTTTATACAGATGTCCGTCTCCTGCAGAGGATTCAGTTTCAAAGCGTTCAGGCCCATTTAGAAAAAAAGAAATGAAGCAGCTCAATTCCTCCATCTGCGTATATTGTCAGCATCCAGCACTTCACTGTTCTACCAATGGGTAAGAAATCTGGTTTCATGCAAATCTATTCCGCAGCTCTCTGAGAAGGTTAACCTCCCCTCCACAACTGCGTGACACGTGTATGTTCTATACAAAGCCAAAAGCCACCAGCTACCCAGAAGACCCCTTTAAAATACACAAGCACTATCAAGTGAAGGGCTAGAGAAGACAGAAAAGACAGGCAATTTTTTTTTTTTTTTTTTGCAACTGACTCCAACAGAAGTACCCTTTCTTGCTATTTTTAATATTTATCTAAATATCAAGCAAATACAGGATTAGCTTTTTTTGGCAATAAACTAAATTATTATTCCACAAAGTTTTTGTGGACTCATCTGACTTCATTCAACCTTCTGACTGCAGCAGTTCGCCTTCTTTGGAGGGGGTGTGGGTGCAGAACACCGAAATGCAATCATTCTGGACTGCAGCCACTGCTCCATCCCGAGGTACACCCCCTGCTCACTGCTGAAAGCTGCTGCCTAGAGCTTTCTGAAACCCTTTGTGCGCTACAACCTGCAGTTTGAGGAACGCTGTCCCAAATTGGTAAGCTGCACCTTCTGAGAGATCACACCTGAACAAAACACAGCACCGCAGCTGAACAAAAACGCAGAAGAAAGACAAGTAGGGGGCATTTAGAAATGAGAAAGAAGGAGGGAAGGGGCCTTTTTTGTTGTGGTTTGTGACTGCCGCTTACCTCTCCATCACACGCTCCGGACAGCACCGTGGACAAACTCTTTGGGTGTTTGGCCATGCAATTAACTCCATCTCGGTGGCCATCGAGCGAGCTTAGGAAGGGTTTTGCAAACACACGTTCTAGCTTTGTTGCATTCAGGGCCCTCACGTACTCTCGTGCAACCTCGAACGGATGCAGCGCAGGGTCATAGTTTCTTGGAACTGCAGTGGGAGCAACACGGACATCACGAACCCGCGACACCAGCCCCCGGCAGCCGCCCCGCCGGCACCGGGCAGCCCGCGCGCATGCGCCGTCGCCGCCTCCTCAGCGG
>VXAV01006949.1:198304-219421 GCA_013399715.1 Alectura lathami | reverse complement strand
CCGCTTCGCAGGTGAGGCCGGGCCGGGCGGCGCTGCGCCCTGCAGGCCGGCCAGGCTGCTGCGTGCCGCGTTCGCCATCGCCGCAGGGCGCAGCGAGATGGTCTCTGGCAGGCAGCTTGTCCAAAGTTCGCCTTCGTGCGGGAGGCTTTCAGCAGTCACAGCGGAACAGTAGTTTTGTTGTGGTCCTGGCTGCTAACAGCAGTGGTGTTGTTTTGCAGAGGGCTTCGGCTTCTTTGGTTTTCCTTAGGGAAACAGGTCGGCATCTTCGTATTGATTTTGCTGTTAATATGGAAATTTATTCTCTTTTTTAGGGATTTTGCTGTTTTTTGGGGTTGGTATCTTAAATGCTTATGTAGGTGTCAAAAAGAAATACTGAACTATCGAGCAAAGGTCTTACAAACACTAATGCAGTACGTTTTTGGGCGGACTTTTTGCCAGTCTGGATTTAAGTACTTTCTTTTGTCTGCTAGTGTGGGCACATCCTGAGCTGCATCAGTGCGGCTGCCAGAAGCCGTCTGCTCCGCCTGTTCAGTGCCTGAAGCGCTGTGCGCAGTCTGGGCTCCCCAGTGAGCGCTTCCCCTGGAGGCCGCTGCGGTGGCCAGGGTGCTCGTACAGGGTGCTCATACAGGGTGCTCGTACAGGCAGCCAAGGCTGGGTGAGGGACAGCAGCAGCTCGCCTATGGGAGGGTGCAGGAAAGGTGGAGCCGTGTTATTGTCTATGGGCCAGGCACAAGCTGGAACATGGAAAATTCCAGTTAGTTATTAACAAAAACAGTTTTTAACCATGAAAGCGGTCAAACACTAGAAGACTTCACCCAGAGAGGCTGTACTCTTTTCAGCCGTTGAAATCCTCAAGAACTAACTGGATGTGTCCCTGACTAGCCTGATCTAATTAGATCTGTTTTGAGCAGGTGTTGGATTAGATGACCTCTGGAGGTCCCTTCAAACCTAAATTGCTCTATGCTTTTACATGATGGTTTCAGGTTTATTCCTGATTTTCATCTGTTAGGTTTTGGTTGGACTCACCAAGACTAATGTTTATTTGTCTTGTTCCAAATCATTGAGATCCGAAGTCCATGCTCTAACAGAATTGCTCCTGTGTTGGTTCTTGATACCCAGATACTGCACCTGTTGTCATGGGAGAGAATAACATCGTGATGTGCTTTGAGTTTAGATGTCTTCTCAGGATGGAGGCTCTACCTCCTTGCCACATGTGGGTGCCCCGTCCCTGGAGACCATCAAGGTCAGGCTGGACAGGGCTCTGAGCAACCTGATCCAGCTGTAGGTGTCCCTGTTCACCGCAGGGGAGTTGGACTAGACGGCCTTTAAAGGCCCCTTCCAGCTTGGGCAGTGCTATGATATGTGTGGTCAGCATCCCTCTCCTTCCATTGTTGGAGGCCGTACTGATAAGGCTTGAACAGTGCCTGAGGTGTTTGTTAGTACCCCGCTATTAACCTTACTCTGCCTTACCTGCAGACAGCTTTTCAGTCAGATGGTACAGTGAGAAAGAGCGATGAAAGTAAGGTGCTGTATGCTTAGCATATGGGAGAGGCGGGTGCCTGAGCTAGCAAAGTGTCTTGCTGGTATAGCAGTAAGAGGTCAGCTTTTGATCTCGTAAATACCGGAACAGATCCAGAGTAACTGTGGAGGAAGAGTCCAGAGTTCACACATGCAAGTGGCAGCAGGGTTTGGCTAAATAGTTTAATTTCAGTTCCCCATCATAAGCTGCTGAGGATTGTCCAGCAAATCCTTTAAATCCAGCAGAAGGCGTTGTGCTTGCTCTCCTTCCCTCTTATCAAAGGCAAATCACTGAGCAATGCTTAAATGTGGCCATGGGAGGCAGAGGCACTGGTGAGGCCACATCTCGAGTGCTGTGTTCAGGTTTGGGCCTCTCACCACAAGGAAGACCTCAAGGCCCTGGAGAGTGTCCAAAAGGGCAACAACGTTGGTGAAGGGCCTGGAGCACAAGGCTTATGGGGAGGGGCTGAGGGAACTGGGGCTGTTCAGTCTGGAGAAGAGGAGGCTCAGGGCAGACCTTACTGCTCTCTACAACTACCTGAAAGGAGGCTGTGGTGAGGTGGGGGTCGGCCTCTTCTCCCAGGTAACAGCGATAGGACAAGGGGTAACGGCCTCAAGCTGTGCCAGGGGAGGTTCAGGTTGAATGTCAGGAAAAACTTCTTCTCTGAGAGAGTGGTCAGGCATTGGGACAGGCTGCCCGGGGAGGAGGCGGAGTCTCCTTCCCTGGAGGTGTTCAAGAACGTGTAGATGTGGCACTGAGGGGCATGGTTTGGTGGGCATGGTGGTGATGCGTTGTTGGTTGGACTAGACAATCTTAGAGGTCTTTTCCAACCTTAGTGATTTTATGATTTCCCATGCTTGTTTGTTTGAAAACAACAATTTCCATGCTTTGTCTTTGACCAGGAGGTAAGAGCTAAGATCAGAAGTCAAAGTTACAAAGATCCTTGGCAGTGTCATCTACAGACAGGCTTGCATTCGTGTCTCTGATCCTCTGATTCCTACCTTGTTTAATCTGCTTATAAATGTGATTTAATGGCAGCACGGTAAAAAAAATAAAAAATAAATAAAACAAAAGTCTTTGGGGAAGGTCCAGCAGTGCTTACTGAGAAGGGGTAAAAGAGGTGTTTAATTTGTGCTCTAGTTTTGAGTGATTGTCAAGATGGAGAGGCCTTGTCACAACATGCTCAGAAAAAAAGTTGTGTCTTTAGTGCTGAGGTCTTTCACGACATACAGGATTTTACACAAAGTGCAACGGAGAATTAATAATGAATGTGGCACTGAACAGAAAACATCTGAAATTAATGATTGCCAGGATGTCTTGCTGGGGTACAGAAACTATGCTGACTGTAAAACTTCGAGACTGATCTCAAGTAAAACTTCAGTCTAACCTTCTGCCTATATGAGGAATGAAAGTGCCTGCTGTCTTGGCATCATAGAATAATTCTGGTTGTCGTCAGTAACCAGCAAATTGTCTTGTTGTGGTGGTTACTGCTGTAAGTTGCGTGGACGTTTGTGTTCTAAATGAAGTCTGTCCATCAAAGACTTGCATGGTCTTTGTCTTGTTGAAAACAGCATTTTCTGGACAAACAGCTTGGTTACTGGGTAGAAGTAAGAGGTGAACATAAGAATTTATGGTGGAAATAACCTTTGAGTGTTGTGGTGAAAACTAATTTGAGAATCAATATTGAAAATACTCAGGTCTTTATAAAACATTTAAAAGAAGAATATTGAACTTAAGAACTCTTACTTGGGGTTTTACCAAACTCCTTATAGAAACTCATTGTCAGAGAGCCCATGCGTATCACTTAAAATAGGGCATGAAATTCTTAGGGTGCTAAGAAGAAGGGACAAAAAACTACAGGTCAAAGCTGCTGCTCACCAAAAACGCACATCAGTGCAGTTACCTTGTCAGACTGGTGGGAACTTGCCTCTTGCAGAGCTTAAATTTACTTTTCTTCCTCCTTAAATTTCTTTGAGTCTAGATTTACTGAAGCTGTAAACCCCATCTCGTGCATACTTTGAAAATACAGCTGACAAGTTAAGCTCTTACATTCACTTGCAGCTTTGTCTGGAGGCTGTGTGCGTGTGGGGTGGCTTTCACACAGCTGAACTACTTCCTGCAATGTTTTTTCAATGTGGTTTCTTTCTTTCGCAGTGAGTGATGGATTGGAGCTGAGGCCAAAATACAATGGCATTCTCCACTGTATGACCACTGTCTGGAAGCATGAAGGACTGCGAGGCTTGTACCAAGGGGTAACTCCCAACATGCTGGGAGCAGGGGCTTCCTGGGGACTCTATTTTTTCTTGTAAGTAAGCACTGTGTCAGATCCTGTGCAGTGTGATGTTCAGATATAAACTGCATCTTTCTCGGGAGGTAGAAAAATGTGGTAAATGTCTTATAAACTTGCAGTCCTTTTAGAGTGTCCAGGCCTGTTACCCATCGTTACAGTTTGCTGTTTCAGAATGTCAGCAGTTTGAGTCAGAGACCTGTTACTTTGTCAAGTACAGTGCATTCCCCTTGATGCTGTGAAAACACTAAGAACTTGAGAGATGGTGAGATCAGTCGTGAGGAGTCCTCTAAAAGTGCAACTAAACTGTGCTTAAAACCTCATGGAGGAAAGCAACCTAAACTGACATCTTCAGAATTAAAGAACACGATAAAGTTTTCTACTAAGGCTAGATATATTTAACTGTTCTTTTTAATAGTTGTGACAGTTCTTCCATTGCTTTTGTTGATCTGCTGTTCCCTCTCAATTGAAACATTTCTGAGAATGTCCTTTGGTATGCCCATGCAGAGCTCACATGTCAGTCGTCCAGGCTCTGCTACTGTTGGACTTCGGTCCTCAGGCTTCACTGTGAGCTGTGTCTGTTAAGCTCCTACTGACACTTTTTAAACCACAAACACTGGAAACTGCATCAAGAGATGAACGCTCGGTGAAAATAGATAACCGTCACCGTTGTAATGGAAAGTAAGCTGTCTAGTCAGGTTTTTTTCGAAGCTGATTCTTGAGACCAAGTAGCTGTCTGAAGATGTAGTCCCATTGATACTGACAGTAGTACTTGATCAATTTAAAATGTGTTACCATAGTTCACTGAGTTAGCTGTTCAGAGACCAATTAATCAAGCAAACAATGATTGTTTAGAAGTCTTTTCAAAGGTTATGTACCACCCAATGTTTTCCCTGATTATGAGGTGTGTTTTTTTTGTTGTTGTTGTTTGGTTTAGCTTAGTTTCTAAGTTTGTTTTCACCTTTGCCAAAATACGTTTTACATTTTCCAGTTACAATGCCATCAAAGCTTACAAGAAGGAAGGGAAGCTGGAAAGTCTCACTGCAACCGAACACCTAGTGTCAGCTGCAGAGGCTGGTGAGTTAAATGCAGAGAAGATTAATGTTTTCTTCTAGCCTGTCCATATGCTGCTCTTTGTGTGTCAGTGCTGCTTTTTCTTACAGGTGGCAAGTGTGTTTGAATACAAATGTAATCACTTCTTGTCTATAAATAAATTAATGATGTCTAGGATGGATGGGTAGTTAACTGTGGTCCATTCAGTTTTGCTCGGGAGTAGCAGTTGTTAAAACACCTTCTGACCTTGTTTTCATTATGTATAAGCAATTTTTTTTTCCATATTTAGCTCTATACTGAGTCCCTAACCATAACTACATAAATCAGCTGTTACTAGCTTGTTAACTCATGAAATGTTAACTGCTTAGGTCTGGAAAATAGAAGGCCTATTGAAATCAATAAAATAAGTGAATTGGTCGTAGGTCTTTGAAAGTCCTTATCTAACGTCTAGGTTTTTGTACAAAATATAGATCTAAAATAGAAGTACAACCATAATCATAGTGACTGCATTGTTTCTAACATACTTTCTTGTGCATGCCTCTGTGTACAACTGCATCTTCAACAGTCTTTAAAGCTACAACAGGTTGCCTGCGTAACCTGCCAGTACGATTAAGTAAACTTCTCATGACAGAGGTGTCCACTGAATTTTGAATAACTGTGTGCCTTAAAACTAACTCAAATAATAAGAGTATGTTATGAAAATGCTTACATGTGCTATCTAGTACAGATTGCACTACTGACTGTGGAATGGTGAGGCAACAAAGGAAAGGCTAAGAATTTACAAAAAGCTGTGTGCTGTATAGAAGTACTCGCAGCATGAGCAGCTCAGACTTGGTTTTGAGCTTTGAAGGCAGAGAGAGAAGACAACCAACCAACCATCTGCCTAAACTTTGCCTCTTATCCTACATGACTGCTCATGTTACTTACAAGTCATTTTGTCATTGTAGAAGGCTGTGTTACACTGAACTGAGCAAACTGGGACAAGCTTTGGCATGGGCATAACGATCAGTCTAATTCCCATCTGTTCTCAGGAGCCATGACTCTCTGCATTACGAACCCAATATGGGTAACGAAGACACGGCTTGTGTTACAGTACAACGCGGGCATTGATCCGTCAAAGCGGCAGTACGCGGGAATGTCTGATGCTCTCGTAAAGATATACAAGACAGAGGGCATACGTGGCTTGTATAAGGTAATAAAATTCAGCAAGAACTCAAGGATTGGCTGGTACCAGTCAGTAGCACTGTGAGGCTTGTAAATACTTGTCTGCAAAAAAACCCTGAAAGTCATTTTTTTGGTATGGGCTTATTATTATTCTGTGAGTCAAAGCAAAGATTAAGCAAAATGGCTTAATCTTAAGAAAAGCAATTACAGTGTTGAAATGTGGGAAATCACTGAAGAATAGAGTGTAAGCTTTATGTCTAAGCCATCTTCTGAAAATGCTGAAATGAGAGTAAACTACAAGCTGCTTTTAATTTTTTGGAGTCTTCCCATAGCTAGGATTTGGATAAAGAGCGCAGCAGTAGTCAATCTATATTGCTGCTAGTGCTTTCTTTCCTTTCATCCCTTATCTCTGTCTTTCTGACATCTTGTGCAACATATGACTAAAGTACTTGCTAATTTTTCCTTCTACGATGGATGGTTTCACAACTGTTCATTTGCCCCCTAGTTATTTCGGTCAGTAATCTGTCATCTCGAGATCTGTAAAATTTGTAGACTTCTAAACATGGTCTGCATATGTGTGGGATTTTTGTTCCCTTTAATTTAGGGAAACAGATGGCAACTGAATTTGGACTTCTTGCCTCCCTCTTCCTTCAGGCCATGACATCAAGATGCATTCATCAGTCCCTGGAAGGTGTGAAGAAACCTATTTTAGTTCAGTCTGGCTCTTTTCTTGCAAGCAATGGTATAGAACAAGAACACTGTCTCTTAGGAATTGTCCCGATTACTGAACATTACCTTATTTTATTTGCAGTGAAAAATGCAGTCCTTTCTGTGCTACAGACTAGTATGTCACATGCTGATGAATGCCAAATTCTGGCACCTGGAACAAAACACCTTACTTATTCCTAAATTGAAATCATCAGGATTTCTGATTTGCCATCCTGGGTGTCTGCTCTGGTCCATGTAGATAAGTTATAATTTCTTTCCTAGGTTAGGATTTAATGTCTTTCCATTGAGTTACTTTTCAGATTTTTCATACATGTAGTATGTGTTGCCTTTGGCAGTAGATTCTTTTTTCGTAGCATCAATCTACAAGTAGGTGGCTAAACCAGGAACTTCCTTTGAAAGAGCAAATTACTTGCTTAAAGAGCAGTTCTGAAAAGAAGGTAACCGAGGTAGGTCCCAAGTGACCTGTATGACTATCCACACCGGTCAGCTTTCATTTAACATCAGTATTCTCTCAGCCTTTTCTGTACTGGGGAAAAGGGGACTCATCTTCAGGTGGCTTTTTGACTTGTTCGTACTTGTCCTTACATAGCTTTCTTCCATTTTCTGCCTGCTGGAGGGAGGTGGTGTCATTTTTTTTCTCCTCCTTGCTTGGTTTAAAATTTGAAGGCTGAAGTTCTGTCAGTCACCATGAAGTGCAGGAGCTGTAATGCAGATAAATGTCTTTTTCCTCACAGCCTGAATTTCAGAAAGTGTTCCTTATAGCAGATGAGAATGTTCCTGCAAGTTGGAAATAAAATGTGGAGCTATCTGAGATTGGCTTTACAAAAGATGGTGTTGTTCACCAGGCAGTTCCATATGTTGCTCTCTGTTGCACTGTTACTTGTCTGAGCAACTCCTTTTAGCCCTTTGTGGCACAAGGCTAGTAGTGTCAGGATGCACCAGCCTTTCTGGTAGGGATCAAAGCGGTCTGTTAGCTCTGTTAGGAATTGTTAGATAAACTACAGCTTAATAAAACTGAAGTTGGGTTCCCTGATGATTTGTCCTTTTTGAACTTGACCTGGATTTGAAAAGAAGTAGGAGCCTGTCTTTCACTGGTCATCCCAGTAATCATCCGGTCAGTGATCTTCCCCATCCTCCGTCCATAGGCCTCCATCCCCCAGAGGACTGGAGTCAGAGCTGCTCTGCTGCGTCCGAGCTGGAAAAAGAAATAGCCACCTTGGGGTTATGGAATTTCAAGATGCCCAATAGATCAGTTGGAGATCTGAGCTCTGAAAATTATTTTCCTCATGAAGTTGAATGTCGTGCAGCCATCACCACATGTTTCTCTTCAAGTCTAAGCCAGGAGAGATATCAAACATTTTAAAATAATCTTCAGACTGTAAGAGTTTGCACCTTAGGAAAAGCATAAAATATCTCTGAGCTCTTGAGAAATTGTTAGCTGTCTAGTGTAGCGTGGCTGACTACTGAAGTATACTAATGAAGTGAACTAATGCTGTTCTTGCTTCTGTATTTATGTTTTCAGTTTCATTATCTCTGAGGGATGATGTAGAGGCAGCGATTAGAGCAGTGCTTAATAGAAGGCAGTAATATAAATGGCAAATGCAGAAAGTTTAAGGAGATTTTAAAACACAGAGCCATCAAAACTGAGAATAATAATGCATTATGCGAAGAACAACAACAACAACAAACCAGCTGCGTTATATGCTCATTGCCAAGTGAAAACAGATCCATTGGACACTTCTGTTTAACGGTTTCTATTCTCTGAAGATAAAACATTTTTTCCAGTCCATTAATGTGTAAAACACACAGCTCTTTATTTTGCTATGGTTTTTGCTTGTGCTATTTTCCTCTTCGTGACTGTGAAGTTTGTTAGCTAAGTGACTTCCTATTTCTTTTTTTTTTTTTTTTGCATGTAGCAAAATCCATTGAGATATGATCATCTTGACTTTAAATATAGTCCAGAGAGAGATAAACTTCATATAAGAAGTGGTGTCACTCTTCACCTTGAAGGAACCAAGATGGCATAAGGACATAATAGCATTTTTCGAGTGTCTTTCTGCACAAGTTGTCAGAGCAGGGCACTCCAGCACTGCTGGCCTTTGGTACGCAGAGCCCGAATGAAGATGGTGCTGCACAGACTGCAAGGGGAATCTGCTACCTTCTCTCAAAACATCTCTCAAAACCTACAGCAGAGGCTGCTCTGGCACGAGCTCTCTCAACCACTTCAGGCAGTGTTCTGAGCGTCTCATCACCATGTTCCCCTCAGGCTTTCTTTCCTCTGTACACCTGCCTAGGTTCCTTTTCATTTTGGCGGTGACCTCTGAAATGCAAACCAACTAGACGCTTTTCTCTTGTCTTGGATCTTCTGCACGTATAGCACTGTAAGACATCTTTAAAATACGGGTTTTTTTTCCACCATTTATTGTTCAGAATTAAATCCTTCTCCATTTCCATCTCTAATTACATAATTCTGTCCATTGTTCTAATCCTTGAAAATGGAATTCAGGCAGGGCTGCTTTGAGCAAAGATTGATCCTGTCAGCTCTCATGGAAAAGGTCTTCTAAAGATACGTTTTGAATATTAAAAAACAGCAAGAGTGTGAATATCTTTCCAAAACTTCCTCAGTCAGATATTTCATTACTGAGAAGAAATCAGTTTTGCTTTGAAACGTTTTTCCATAAGAACACATTGACTAAAATGCCTCCTTTTTTTTTTTTTTTTTTTTTTGTGATCAATGGAACTGTGTGTCAGCTCTTATCTTACTGAGGCTGACTGGCAGACAGTTGCCTCACTTGTCCTTCTTGCCTCTTCTGATATTGGCCTGACATTAAAAGTCCTTCAGTGCTTTAAAGTTTTCCCCATCACTGCAAGACATGCAGCATGCTGGAATTCACTTAGCAAATCTCATCACTTCAGGACTCTTGCGTGCAAGTTATCCAAATCTGCTGGCTTAAATTTGGGAGTTGCGTGCTCTTAAATGTTGTTCTAACATTCTCCTTTTGTTAGTGGGGAAAACGCTACCTCATTCTCCTGTGATATAAATAGATCATTCTAATTCTTTCCAAGTACAAAGCAATTATTTATTCTCTTTTATAGTATTTGTACTGTCTAACCATGGGCATATGTTTGTGAAGATTTTCCCTGCTATCACTGTTCATGGTTCTGCTGACCCAGATCACTTTTTCTTTGGTAGTTTCAGTCATCTTGTTTCTGTCTGTTCCGCCTGTTACCTTTTTTTATTACCAGCTAATTTTCTTTCTGATCTAGGATTTCTGAAAACTGAAAGTGTCCTTTCCCATCTGTTGTGGCCTTTTAGCTTTAAACTTCACAAATTTCTACTGTTATACTCACAGATGACAAAATTTAGACATTTGGTTCAATTCCACTTGTCCACGTTTGGGGAATTTTTTTTTTCTAGGTTGTTGGCTGTCTGTTAGCCCTGAATTCATGTTGTCAGTTTGTGGTCATTTATAGTTTATGATCCTTGTTTTCTACTGTGAGAAGAAATTAATCCTCATTTATTAAAGAGAGATCATAAAAATCACTTCCTGAATGACTCTAATATCTTGAATTTAAGAAATCTATAGCTTCCAGAGAGCTAATCCTTGAAGTGATAGAGGCTCTGTGTGGTTTTACGCCTGCTGTTGCTTTATTTTTTCTGCAAGTTAGGAATGTGTTAGGAGTTTATGAATAATTTATCTTTTTTGGAATGTCCACTGTGCAACAGGACAATGGACTCCTACAAGGACTGCTTCTCTTCTCCGTCTCCAGGTTCTTAGTAGTACATTGATCTGCCTGCATTCAACATTCTGTGCTCCCAGCTTAATCTAATAGAGAGTTTTGTGTCTGGTCACATCTTCTATATTCCTCTGTCTTTTCTGGATGGATCATGGTAAATAAGATAAAACTTTAACCACATTTTGATCACTCATGCCATTATAATTTTCCGTGTGCAAGAGTTTTCAGCAAGCTTTTGTCTCCTATAAATCGTTTTCAGCCAAGATGATTAATTCCCTATGTATTTGTATTTTTCCAATGTAAGGACCAACTCTCCAAAAAGAGAATTAGTGCTTCTCAGAACCCATGCAACGGTCAGCTCATTTTCAACTGAGCAACCCCTGCTCCTGAAGCAGCTCCTGCCTTCTCTTTTGTTGTAGAGACACTCAGAAAATACCTGTTTTCCCCTTCACTTCAACTTTTTTGGAGGAAAAGGTTTCTATACATTTCCATGTTATACTCTTACTGTCCCTTACTGCCCCATGTAAGTGGGCAGCATTTCCCACTGGAAGGATCATGGAGCCCAACCCCTGGCTCCACACAGCATCACCCAAACCCTGTGTCTGTGGGCGGTGTCCAAACGCTCCTGGAGCTCCAGCAGCTCGGGGCCGTGCCCACTGCCCTGGGGAGCCTGTTCCATGCCCACCACCCTCTGGTGCAGAACCTTTTCCTAACCCCCACCCTGACCCTCCCCTGACACAGCTCCATGCTGTTCCCTCGGGTCCTGTCGCTGTCCCCAGAGAGCAGAGATCAGCGCCTGCCCCTCCGCTGCCCTGTGAGGAAGCTGTAGGCCGCCATGAGGCCTCCCCTCAGCCTCCTCTGCTCTAGTCTAGTGGGAGATGTTTCTGTGGGAAGTGAACAGCTTACTGCCAGTCCCTGGAAGGGGGCAGGTACTCTGCAGCTAAAATGCAGCTTGATTTTATTCTTACAGTCCTGTTCCACATTACCAGCTTTTTAAGACCTGTGCTTGTGCTCTGTTAGGTGGAGTCTCTAGACCACTTGTATTTTCTTGCTTACTCATTAGGTGTCTTAGCCCCTATGTCACCTGGAGAAAAGTAACACTTGTTATATTTTTGATGCCTGCCTTCAAGACCAACCCAGTATGGGTTTTAAATCTTCTTACACAGCAACAGTTGTGCAGTCAAAAAATTTAAAGGACTGATGAACATTTGTATATGTGCAAACTGAACTATGTCAAGTTGTATATGACTTGGGGATTGCTGTTCAACCTTGTTTTGTTTTGTTTCTTAGGGGTTTGTGCCTGGTCTGTTTGGAACCTCACATGGAGCACTTCAGTTCATGGCGTATGAGGATTTGAAACTGAGATACAACAAGTATAGAAACAGAGTATCAGATACAAAATTGGTAAGATTATTAAGAATAAAAGTATGTGGTGGCATGGGAACAAGTGGAGTTTATTTGTTTAGGTCATGAACAGCCAAGTTTGCAAACTATGGATACACTAACTGAAATACAGAATGCATGAGGAAATACCCTTCTTCACTTTAAGAACCAGCAAGTGGTTAGTCCTGTTTTTCTGTAGGGAAATTACCTTATTTTGGCAAATGTTTTGAGAATTCTAGGGGGAAGTGTGTTTTTTTGAAAACATTCTTACTATGTGGAATCGAAGGTCATCTTAAACACCTGCCTGGAAAGCTAGTCAAGTGCTAACTGGGTGCAGTGCTGTTACTTCTGGAATGCCTGAAACACTTCCAGAACTGTTTCAATTGATAAGAATGGAACAATGCTATATACGTTTTACAAGGAATTAGCTGAAGCACTCTGTATGGTAACATTGCCCATTTTTGAAATGAGTTCAATGTAAAGGTGAAAAAAAAAATCTGTTTAGCCTAAAATTTAAAAATCAAAGAAGATTCTTGTCTGATTTAAACTGTTGCAAAGGTAAAATTTTAATGGTGTGAGCGATCAAAATGTGGATAAAAGGACTCAAAGAACAAAACTTCAAAAAATACTGGTATTGAGCAATTTTGTCTTATTTACCATGATCCCTTTATGGTTAATTTTTGGTGCTTTTAGAACACTGCGGAGTATATAATGATGGCAGCTGTATCCAAGATATTTGCTGTGTCAGCAACATACCCCTATCAAGTTGTACGAGCTCGTCTTCAAGATCAGCACAATACATACTCTGGAGTGTTTGATGTGATCCGCAGGACGTGGAGGTAGGCATGCACAAGTAAAACCTCGCGGCTTAGAGAGCGAGTCTTACTGAATCTCCCTGTTTACTGGCTTCGTGCTGATTGGTTATCTGTATGAAGCCATTCTGTGGAAGGTGCCACTAGCAGCTATAATCCACAGACAAAGGAAGAGATGGGAGAGACCTAGTGCTAGCCTGCCAACTTCTGTTTTTTGGTCTGCCTCTTTATCATCTTCCCCAAAAAACTTTGCTTACCAACTAGCAAGTTTAAAAAAACAACATTGAGTTGGCTGTTTTGGGGCTTGTCAACTAATAAGCCTCACTTGAACTGCTTTAGATTATCACATGTGACAGGAGAGGTGTGCTGCTGGGAGTTGTGGCTGATCCAAATCCCTAGCAGGAGCAAGCAGTGAGCTATCCAGGGCTGTTTAAGCTGATGTCCCTGGGTTACCCTGGGGCCTGGGCCATGAGAGAACCGTTACCTCACACCTGTGCACACCTCACAAACTATCATCCCTCAGCTCCACAAGGCATGTGAGAGTTTGAACACAACTCTGTAGTTACTAGGGCTGGTCGCCTCTGCAGAACGCAACCAGCGTTAATCTTGCTCTGGACAGTGTTTCTGGGTTGCAGCGTACTGCTAGAGAGGTGTGAATGGGGTCAGCTAACTCCTGGGGTGTCGAGGTGCCACCTGAAGGAGGCTGTGTTGTTCCAGAACCACCTCTGGCTCAGATGCAGTGCAGCTGTTTGGACTGAAGCCAGTTCTGAGGGAAAATCGCTCTGCTGTCTCAGTGCTGTGCCCTTCAGTGTTGCAGTCTATAGGAAGGCTTATTCCTTCTCATACAGGACGGGTGTGTGCAAGCATTTTAGGCCCACTACTGTACTCATTATGGAACAAACAAATGCAGCTGAGAGCACTGAGGAGGGTTAGTACAAACCACACCCAAGCTCTTTCCAGGGTCTGCTTTGACTGCACGAAGTGTCTTAGGTCCCTATGAAATTTGAAAATAGGGAGCTGAAATGAGAAGTCTTTGAAACATTTTAGCAGCCCCAATGGTGAATGCTGTCATTCAAACTGTGAGAAGTTGGATTCTCATTTATTGGCCAGTGGAATCTAAATTTTGGAGGAAGAGCTTTGATTCTCTAAAAATATGTGCTGACTTCTGCAGCTGACTTAACTGAGGCATGTTCTCCCTCGGCTCACTTGCTGTTACATGTCTCAAAACCATAAAGCCATTCAGCCCTGTTGGCTTCAGTGAATTAAATCTTCAAATGCTTTTTAGAACAGGCTGCAGAAATGTATTTTATGTATTTATGTATTTAATGTATTTTAACCACTTGTGGCATGAGGAAAGATAATATAGCCTCCTACTTAAAAAAAAAAAAAAAAAAAAAACAGGCTAAAGAACTTGTGTACAGAATGCTGTTGTATGTTCAGAAGAGAAAGTGATGTGTTAAGACTTGATACGAATCTTCAAACACTTCAGTAAATAATTGTTCTGAAATGGTTATTCTTAACCTGAAGTACATCTCCCTTAGTGAGAGAGCAAGATTAAAATACCAGACTTTGTTTTATGTCTGATTTCTATTAAAATATATTAATTAAAAGTAAATATTTTTCTGTGTCTTTAAAGGAAAGAAGGAATTCATGGATTTTACAAAGGAATTGTCCCCAATGTGATCAGAGTGACTCCCGCGTGCTGCATTACCTTTGTCGTTTATGAAAATGTGTCTGGTTTTTTACTTGGTTTTAGAAAAGAGAACAATTAAAGGTACAAGCTTGTGTTCAGAAGGAATCTATCCCATATTTTTTTATATTTATGACCTGGGAGAGATTTACTTCAACAGCCTATTTTGACACTGTGCATTGATCTAGTATTCTGAGGAAAGAATTTGAAGATGGTGAAACCCTGCCTATATCTCTTCTTCTGCTGAGGGTGCCTGCGTTGCTGCGTTCCTCTCTCCTCTGCATCAGCAGTGTCTGCTTGCGACAGATGCCTGCAGCTGTGAAGTAGCATTGTGACTGGGTGAAGGCAGCTGTGCAGCAATTGAGTTCATCATGGCCTGCCTGAAATAATGGACTAATCTGTTTTGACAGGTTTCAAGATAAAAGTTGGTCAGATCGTACTGCAGAACACTTCATATAAAAGCAATTCTGGAATGTGTAAGAATTTTCTTAAATCTTTATGCAAGTCTTGTGAAGAAGGCATGTGTGGAGTTGTTTACAGCAGTGTCCTCTGAATCCATCTCTGTTAGGTGCCAGATTTCAGGGTATGGGGTGCTCCGCGTTCCATTGCTCATCCAACACAAAAATGCTCCCTCAGTGGGGTGCAGTTTGGAAACTCAGACTGTTTCGTGAAACAGTCAGCTGCCCATTCCTGGTTTTGAGGAATTGCAAACTGAAATCCAGTTCTTGTCTCATACCAAGGCAGACTTGCGGTGTGGTTTTGGCTCGCTGTTAACACCAGACCAAAGTTCTGTGTGCATCGTTGGCAATTTACTTCATTTTCTCCCCACCCCACCCTCCCTGACCAAGATGTTCCATCTCCATCACTGACACATCTGACCAAATATTACTAAGCAAATGCACAAAAAATGCCTTGAAAGAAGGCTTGCTTTAAGAAAAAAAAATCCAATTAATCCATTAGTGATGCAGTTGTAAAGCAACTTTAAGAACAACTGTGACTGTACTTACTTTGAATAATATTCTTTAAAAAAATTGCATAGGTAGTCTAAAACTATTGTGCACAGGACTTTCTTCAGAAAACATTAATGTATTCTGATTTAGTCTCAGGAAGTGACTAAGACTACTGCTAACACAACAGCAAGCTAAATTACAGTACATCTCAGTAAATTTGATAATGTTTCTTTTTATGCCAGTAATTGCTGTCAAGGATATGTGCTTTTTGGAGACATAGGTTTATTTTTTATAGTTCTTTGTTAAGGAAATACATTACTGTGTATAGTATCTGCCTCCTGCTATTGGTATGAACCTAGGAAGAAGTATCTAGAAAGTAACTGAGGAGGAATGAAGTTAGCAAAGATTATTCAACAGGTGGGGAGAAATAATCAGTTTCAGAAAGAGCAGAGAATACTGTCCAGCAAAAAAGTCTGACTAACAACTTGGAGAAGTTCCTGTTTAACAGAAGACTAACCAAAAGCAGAAATAAGGCTGTTTTATTTTTTTTAAATTAAAAAATGGGTTTTACTTTTAAGTTAAATTTGAAAAACTGTAGGAAGTGCTCAGTGTTGTGAATATCAGTTCAGCAATTCAGTTGCTGTTTTCTCTTGATAATATTGCCACATCACATGTTGTGTAGACATGACTTTTTTTTTTTTTTGAAACCGACACTTTCTCCTCCCCCATCTCATTCTCTCTACTGTTACAGTTGATAATGCATTGTCATCTCATCTGAAAGGGCATGTGGCCATTATGGCTGGCTTTTTAAAAAATTATAAAAGCTTCCATGTACATTTAGCTGAAGATCAAATTTATTGGAAGTTGATGGTGCAAATTAACGTGCAGAGTCTTAATAGCTACTACTTTCTTTTGCCTTTGGAAGGTTTTTACTTGGGTTTGAGTGTTTTTGTTTTTGTTTTTTTTCCTAGTATGCAGGGTCCAAAACACATTGCGAAGACACGTGAATAAACCATAAGAAAATAATAAAAGGTGTGCACTTCCTACCAGATCCAGAAGAGGGGACTTGTGATCCAGGGTAAATGTAGACAGGCCACAGGCACGTACACGTCAGCTGCTGTATGCTGGCTGACATCCTGTACGCTCACACCATGGTTTAGCACACAGAGTTTGTGTTCAGATCCCTTAAAACTCATTTTCCCAGCCTGAAAACAGTGACAGCCCTTCAGAGACAAATAGCAGCTATGCAGGGAGCTGGCTTGCAGCAGAACCACGTGTAAGCTTGCAGTGGGGAAAGCCTGAATGCTTTCAGACAACCCCAAGGGTCCCCCCAAGGAATCCTTGAGACCCCCTCTTAGCTGCGGCTGTTCCTCTAGCATTTTAACAGAAAGTAAAGATGAGCTAGGAAAATTCCTTCACCTGTTCAGAAGAAAAGCTAGGATTTAGTATTAAATAGCTAAAATAAATTCATAATCTCAGATATGATGTTTTTTCCTTTTAGTTTCTGGACAGGGTGTATTTCTGCATGTTATACATGCTTTTTTGTTATTCCAGTAATGTAAAATTGGTTTTGTAATGTAAACGTGACTGTTGTTTCCCTTTAGAATCTGCACACCTATCTCTCACTGCATTTGGAAGAGTACTTAAAGCACTGCTGCTAATGCCGCACTAGCTATGGTCAGCGTTGTCACTTCTTGTCCTGTCTGGAGGCTGCAGTCAAATATCTGCAACTTCATTCGTTCAGCTTGGCAGTACCCTTTTGGAAAGCCAAAGCATTGCAGCCTGCCTTACTTCTGTATCTTCCAAACTGCTTAACATATCCAGCTGTAACACCAAAGTCATTGTATATGTCCGACAGGCTAAATTCAGGAGACTTCTTTATTGGAGAAATGAAACCTAAGCTTTGTAACTGTAAAATCACTCCGTTTTGCATGATGATAGCACAGATCAATAATAGATGCTTGCACTGAAATCTGGTCTCATGGAGGAGGGAAGTAAATCTTAGGTGATAGTCTGGCTTTACTTAGTTTTTCAGAACATATTTAATGCTTACCTCCAGGTGCCAGGAGTTTGTTGGGAGATGCAAGACTTGGTTCGCAGCAGCAGGCTTTGGGTGTGTTTCAATGACTGCAGCCAAGACCTGAGCCTACTTAAAACTCTGAAGTCTTCTAAAACAAGTGTGTGCCATAATACCACGTAAAATACCTTAACCTGTTTGCTGACCAATAAAATAGCCTGGCTTTTTTTTTTTTTTGGAAAAAGTCTTCTTTATTTGATACAAAAAAAATACAGTTAAAATGGTGGTGGTATATTTTCATATATAAAAAAGGAATTTAAAAAGTTAATGATGTTTTTTATATTTTAAAAAGATTATTATAAAAAGCCTCTGCAATGTGCAAAAAAAAAAAAAAAAAGTTAAACACTACAGATGCAAGAGTTCGGTGCCTTTTAGACAAAAACTTGCATCCAACTCTATAGAAGTATTTTGTGTAGAAAATTGTACAAAACAAAAATAAGTATTATAAAAAGGAGGGAGAGTTACTTTGGCAGTTCTTCGATGATGATACGGGAGACGGAGTTCCAGCCAGTAGAAGCATCTCCCCTGGGGTAATCGGCGCAGGTCCCGACCCAGATGGCGATGTCCACCAGGCCGGCGTTGATCCCTTCACACAGACCTTCCACTGGGGAGAGATAGCACCCGCGTTACCACAGCAGCCATGTGCCTGGCATTTCGGGCTGACACTGGACACCAGCACTTCAGAACAGCACTTCACCACAAGTTCGTGCTTAGACTTAGCATCTCTAGAAATAAAAGTTTCTAAAAAATTAGATGTCATGCAGTCATGAAATATTGCAAAGAGCTGGGCTGCTAGCTTCACACTGCTTTAGCTCTGTTCTGAGCACAGTACATCTTAAACCACTGATGGAACGGTGGAAGGTATTGGTAGCCGTAAGCCTGTTGAATTAACGCAGCCCTTCTGGTTTTACAGGTACTTCTCAGAGTAAATATCAACCAGCAGAAAGCATCACCTTCCCATTACACCCCTCTTCCTCATTCCACGTCCTTCCACATTGGATGACTTCACTGATTTGCCTTTGGCTTAGCAACTGAATAATTGTTCCCAGATATTTCCCTTTTGAAGTACTTTTGTGCCCCTACCTGAAAATAACAGCAGGAATTCCAGGAGGAATAGGTCTCATTTTGCATGTGGATAATGTGCAAACGTCGGTGTTTTAACCCAGGATGACACTTGGCAGTAAGGCAGTTTCACCACATGCTGGTACAGCATAGGCTCTCTGTAGTCATGCTGTATCAGAAATCAGTAGAACTACTCGGAAAGAAATCTCTCCCATATCACAGAATCATGGCTTGGGTTGGAAGGGGCCTCAAAGATCATTGAGTTCCAACCCCCTTGCCATGGGCAGGGTTGCCACCCACTAGATCAGGCTGCCCTGATTTATTACTCCTTAATAAATAACCCTAATGCTGTTACTACTGGTGGTCACCTGTGAAAAGCAGGGTAAGAAAAGCTAGTGTTAGCTGGCCACCTTCTGCCTCTTCTTGGAGTCTTTTGGCTTCCTAAGGCAGACGGTGCTCCTGCATTCAGCAACTGCACCTGCCGCTAGCATCTGACCCCTCTCTGGTCGTGCTGCTGCGGCACACGTACCTGAAGAGGTTCGGTGTATGTTGATAGTGGAGTTCAGTTCCGGGCTGCCCTGATCTAAATAAATTATGGCTTCGATGGGAAGTGGCCCAGCGCATTCTGCTCCGTTGAAGGTGAAGTACCAGCGCTGGCAGCAGGCGCTTCTGCATTTCAGCCGGAGCGACCCACTGAAGAGGACTCGCAGAGCGCTGTTGGAGCGCATCTTTGTGAACGTGCACTCCTAGGAGAGGACAACAACGATAAAATATTTTCAGGCTTTTAAGAGGATGTTAGAGTGTTAGAGTCTGCCTTCAGATTGCTGGATTACCATGAAGACAACAACAACAACCAAGCTAGGGACAGCTCTGCAAGTACCAGACAGTGAGAAATGTGCTCTGAAGAGCTGCCTCCCTCTAGCTACAGCAGCAGCAGTTAGATCAGTCCAGCCAGCCCGGGCACTGCTTCACAGCTCGCACTGGGAGCTATGAGGAGGGAGGAGGGCTCTTCTGCCCCCTTCTCGGCTTGCACCATTGTGCTGGAAAGTTTCAGAGTGCTGGACATTTGGGTTAGTCTGGACAGCCCTTGTTAAGTTTGCTCCTGAACCACATGGTCGTTTTTGGAGTAACATCTTAGAACAAGTTTCAGAGAACAGCTGTTTTGAAGCAGCAGTTACAAAGATGGATACGGTGACTTAAGGTGTGAGTCTCTCCTGTTCTTTTTGATTGAAGTGGTAAAAACCTCGCCCTCCTCTGGGCAGATGGAGGTACTTGGCAGTGTGACTTTCAGCATCACGGTTACAGACCTAAATGTGCTCTGACACCAGCCCCACTGTTCTTTTGGAATGTTATGGATATTAACAACCGGGCACATAGCTGCTAACGATGGCTGAGAGGGGCCTGACATAAATATGTCGAAAATGTCTACATTAGGAAACATGCACTATTTGTGCTCCCCTGCTCCCAACGTCAGATTTTAAAGCTGCTGTGCTACTGCTGGAGATGCTGTTTCCCACTTACCGCGATTTTCCCGAGGTCTATGCCATAGTTCAGTGCGCTCCACGAGCACTGCTTGAAGTTTGGTGTCCACGACTCCTCAATGCTCTCCCGCATACACTCGCCCTTTTCCCCCTTGAGCCCATCCCGTCCTGGGATCCCTGGTGTCCCTGGGATTCCGTTGGTTCCGGGGTTCCCGTCCCGTCCGGGGACACCGCTGGGGCCTTGCAGGCACACCCCGTTGTACTGAAAGACAGAGCACAGCTTGCCAAGCCCACCCTTAGCCCTGAGGGGAAGCAAGTTAAAAACAAACAATAAAAATATAGAAAAAGAAAAAAAAAAACAACCCCGTTGTGCCACAAGCTCATTATTTCTGGATGATCAAGCAAATGGTTCCAGTAGAGGAAAAAGAAATGCACAAAATGGTGGCTCGCTGCCACCTATTCCTGTCCATCCCTTCCTAACCCCCTGGCCCCAGCTGTTCCAAAAGCAGCACTCGTTGTTATGCCCCTCCTGCCACTTCTGCACTGCATGCTCCCCATCGGTCCTCCTTCGGCTGCTTGGGAACCTTCTTGTTTGGGTTCATTGGTTTTCTTCCATGCTTTGGCGCAAACCCAGCATGGCCATCACAGGCTTGGCTGGAGCCACGCTAAAATGCACTGAGTAGCTCTAGGGGGAGTTGAAGTAAGAAGTAAGATGAGCCTTAGAATATTATTAGAATAATATTATTACAGTAATAATTATTAATAGAATAATGATTAGAATACTATTAGAATAATAATTATAATGATGGTATTTCCTTACTGCTGGGATTCCCTTGTGGCCTTCACCACAGAATCATTAAGGCTGGAAAAGACCTCTAAGATCATCTAGTCCGAAGGGCGCAGCGCTGGCGAATGGCAGTGGAAACAGGGGGATGCTTAAACCGAGGAGGTCACGTGTAAGAAATGTGGCCGGAGAGAAGGCTGTGTGGGAAGCAGAGCCAGCCCGAGGAGCAAGGCAACGGCCCGAAGGCACTCCCGCATCTCACAGCGCCGGCTGTCCGGTGTTGCTGCTGGTTCCCCACCTGGATCCGTCTCCACATCCACTGACAGGTTCGTGGTCACGGACAGCTCGGCACAACACCGGGCACCGAGAGCTGCCAAACCCGAGCCGG
>VXAV01006949.1:163495-197242 GCA_013399715.1 Alectura lathami | reverse complement strand
AGCCGAGCAGGGGCGGCCGAGCGGCGCCGGCCCCCGACAGCCATTGGCACGGGGCAGGGGGCTCCCGCCCCCTCGGGCCGCGCTCGCCTTCGTTAAAATAAGGTTAGGGTTTTCGTTCCTACTGCAAACGAAGGCACTCTAAGCTAAAGCATCCCGTGTGCGCTACAAATGGCAGCAGCAGGAACCTAGCAGACAGCCCACGGATGTAGCGGGCTCTGTGGGGTCTGCGGAGGCAGTTTCCAGAAGGGGGAGATGAGCTCCGATACATTTCTGTGAGGTATTTAACAAAACCGCGCATTCTCCTGCAGGAATGCGCGTTACCAGACGATGAGCCATCCGCTCCGGAGCGCAGAACCTGACGCGCTCACACGACCCCGCTGCCCTGCAGCACCTGGCCCAGCACGCAGCTCTCCTGCCCACAGTGCCCGCAGCAGCACACTCTGCAGCGCAGCAGCTCTGCCCCGAACCCGTCGGGAAGATGCGTGGAAGGCTGTAAATACCCCACTACAGCAGCAGCTTCGGTGACACCTCGGCAGGTACATCCGTACACATTTCCCCATCTGTGTTTGCTCACCGTGACAGTCTGAGTCCGGGCTAGAAGCTTTCAAGTCCCAGATCCCCGACTTCTCCTGTAAAAGAAGGTCCTAGCATAGAGCAGTGGGACGTGTGCTCTCAAGTTCCTTGTGCTCACCTGACTTGTGGTGTGAATTACTGTATGGAAAGCAGAAATATCAGCATCCTCCCAGCCTGGCTCAGCCAGAGCAAGCCCTTACTATCGGCCAGGCTTACACCCTGCGTGCTTTCAACATGCTTAGGTGCAGTCCGTGCTTCCAAGGGCAGTCACCATTGCTGAGTGTTGATGGGACCCTCTGACTGAATCAGAAATGCTGACCTGCTCTGCCTTAGATATGTCCAGTCCAACAGGGGCTGTTGTAAAAATTTGCCTGAACATCTTCAGGTGAGGATCCATCTCATGTCAACCAGCGATTCCTTCATCTTACCCATACAGCCATATGGTTCAGAATTTATATGCAGCTTTACACCCTTACCAGTGAAGATGATGAGATCCATGTGCCCATGGACTATGTAAATGTCACCACATCTCCCCCCACCAGCTGCACAGCCCACGATGCTCACCGTGGCCCTGCTACTGCCTGCACATTTCAGGTGCTCCCAGCACATGCTGGGATCCTGCCTGCAGCCCGGGTTTTTTCCCCTTCTCACAGGCTCTCAGCATCCTCCACAACACCCCACAACAGCCACACAGCCCTGGGGAGGAGATGTGCACATACACACCAGTGCTTCCATTCACCTCAGCTATAAAAGGTTTAAATTCAGGGCTCTGCCTTTTGGGTTGCTAGGGCTCAGCCTTTCTTGGCAAACTCCTCCAGTTTGCAGTTTGTTGGGGTTATAAATAATTGGTATCACTGCTCTTCTGAAACAGCTGCAGGGGGAAAGTGAGGAGCGTTGTCTGATGGAAGCCCATTGCCCGTGGTTAATGCAGAGCCCAGGACTCACAGACCAGGTCCTGGTGGAACAGCCCCAAACCCGGCAGCAGAGGCCCGGACAGGCTGCTTGCAGCTCCTCACACGGGGAGGAGAAGCTCCACCACTCAGAAGTGGCTTCTTCTCAGGCAGGAGCTGCGTCACTGCTGGCTCTCCACAGCCACCAAGCCCAGTCTGGCTGCCTAAATGCTGCAGGCTCCTCATGCCCCCATGTTCTGCTGCTGCCGGGGGTCCTGGTGCTGCCGTCCATCCCTGGGGGACCCACGTGTCACAGGCACAGCAGAAGCACGCAGGGTGAGCACTGTGGGGCTGAGCGTTGCAGCACTCGGCCTCCTCACTGCCTTCAGAGTTGGTGCTCGCACCCCCAGCCCCTGCACGCTGTGCTCCCAGTGCTGGGCCGGCTGCGAGGCGGCGTGCGGGGCTGGGCCCGGCGCTGGCTGGCGGAGCACAAGGAGCCTCTGTGCTGCGGAGGGAGCGGGGCGGGAGCTCGCAGGGAGACGTGGTGCAGCCTGAAGGAACGGGCATCTTGGTTCTTCTGCAAAAAGGGAGCTGAGTAAAGTCAAGGGGATCGATGCCTTTTTAATACCTTTAATTTATACATTTTATTTATATTGTGTGTTTCATATTTTATCGTAATCAAAACCTCCCCTCCCTCTGGTTCGTTGCCTTGTTAGCACAGATGTACCTCTTTAAAAGACCTTCCAGTATCTTGTGAATAAACACGGTAAGTAGTGTTGTACTCACAGCAGTATTTTGCAGGTAACCATGTTAGCATTTGGATATTAAAAAACTCGTTTGAGGAAGATTTGTTTATCAGATTATAACACTCAGCAATGTGCTATCTCAGCCTTTGAAAAAAAGCATGGAAGTGTACATAAGTCCGGTCAGTGTTTTACTCTCTGGGATTCCCTACCCCCAGATAAAGGTCATGGCATGCTGACGGTTCACTGTGCAAGCCAAGGAAAAGGAATCGATCGTCTGAATGGCAGCCCAACAGAAGAGGTGAAGGTTGGAGTGAAACAGCAGTGTCCCTCAGGGACAAGGGGCACAGCAGTCTCACACGCTGCCCGTCAGGGGTTTGTCTGCTGAGGAAACCCTGTGTCCCCCCTGTGGGGGAGGATGGGGCTTGGTGAGCGCAAGGTGTGAGCCGTGCAGGTGGTGGGGTGCTCATCCTCCAGCTGGTCAGCCTTCTGAACTAGCACGTGGCAATTACAGGAGATGCTATAGAGAGGATTAACATTCTTTAGTACTCATATTAATTAAGTTTTCTACCAAAAAAAAAAAAAAGCCAACAAACAACAAGAACAGGATATGTCAGATATCAAAGAACTTATCTTGTAGAAACAGCTCCTTTGTAAGCTGCTGCAGCGCTATTAGCTGATCTTTTCTTCTGTCCAAGGAGCCAGCTGACTTCCAGCAGCATTTCCCTCTAGGTGTTAATGGTACACTCATGATTTCATCATGGAATGTATTGAACTAAACACAGCTCATGTGTTGTCAGAGAGCAATGCTGGCTGCCCTCAGAGAGATGTTTGCAGCCCTTCTGGTCAATGCAGAGATGGTGAGGTCGGGTTGCTCTGTGCCTGTAGCAGAGTGGGAGAGTTGCCTGGTCCTAAGCTACATTCGTCACAAGGACGAGGATTCTAGAGAGCAAAATGAATGTATGGATGGGCCCCTAGAGGATGAACAGAAAATAAGGAGGGAGCTGAGGCTTCAGAGGAACATTTATTTGGTAGAGTTGGTTGTAGATTTGCCGATGGTAAGAAAATCATTTGGCTGTCGGAATCCTCAACAAATAGCAAAGCCTTTTACTGAGCAGAAAAGCTGTCTTTTCTTGGGCCCTGCACTAGTAAACAATTACTAGGACGTGACATACCATGCTTTGTTCAGGCAGCAAGGCTTCTTCAACAAAGGGCGAAATCTTGTGTTTCCATCTAGTATACTGCCATAGGTCTGTCCATTCAGTTCTGGAAAACGGTAGCTCAAATTACTGATAATCTTTAAATTAAAGGAATGGACCCAGGCTTTGAAATGTTGCTTGCTATTTGCATCCTGCATGTCCTTTGAAAAGGCGTCCTCAAGAGAGGCACCAATGGGGAGTGGGCTACAGCTGAGAGGACTGCATGGCACCTGGGGGTGGCTTACCAAAAGCAGAAGTCTGTCACTGCGACACACGGGAGACACAGAACACTGGGGATGGAGGGGACTGGGCCCCAGAAACAAACAGTTTGGTGCAGGACACTCAACAGTTGCATGAAAGTGTTGCACAAAGCTAGCCCAAACATACGCCAACAGATAAACTCTGGCATTATAATTATTGCATGTGCTAAACTACAAAACTTATTTTGACTTGCATCTTAATCTCACTAGTGCAATGGCACTGGAAATGGTCAAGCACAATGCTGAATCCCTGTCCCACATGGAGATCTGGCCAGAACAGCAGAAGACCTCCCACGTTCCTGTGAATAAGATGTCCTTTCAAGCCCTTGATTTACATTTTTTGCAATGGGTGCTCACCTAACTGTACTTTTCTGTGGCAAAACTATGTTTCTAGTGTGGTTTCTGTACCCCTGTCCTTGTAAATTTGCTTGGTTGATTAAATCTTAGTTGATTAAAAAGCTGCATCTCATGAATGAGTTCAGTTTCCCATTGTCGAGTACAGAAACTTTCGGTAAGTGCTTCCTGAATGTATGTAATGCTATTATTATATTATTATATTGAATGTATGTAATGCTATATTATTATTTTTTAATTGATTGTCTTGTTTTTTCCTACTGACTTGGTGACTTTCTGCTTTTCTCCCTAGGAAACCTCTTCCTGATGAGCAGCTTCTCTCAGTGTCCGTTCTCAGGGTGATCTTGCCTCCTAAAATCACATGGAAAAAATCTCCAAGTAATTCTCAAGGTCAGTCTTGACTTGAACCAGCATTTACCTCATATCAGCTCACTGACGTTGCACAAGTCTGTCAGTGACATCCCTTCACATTTCACGAACTCTAATACTCAGGTTGGCCACCTCTGCAGCCAGTGTTCTTCAGCTGCAAGGCCAGACCACAGCCCTGCCCGTGGGAGTTTGCAAACAGCAAGTCTGGGAGAGGCCTGTGCCCAGCGGGCACCTGCAGTGGCCCGAACCAGTGCCAAGGAACCCGCTTCAGCATCCCCAGATCCTCTGCCCTTGGCTGGGGCTTGCACGGACTCTGGTGCTCCTGGAGCCAGGGCGACGGAGGATGCAGTTTCCCAGCTAGCCTAAGACATCAGCTGGCTGCTGCTCACAGAATCACAGAATGTTAGAGATTGGAAGGGACCTCAAAAGATCATCCAGTCCAATCCCCCTGCCAAAGCAGGAACACCTAGATCAGATTGCACAGGAACGCATCCAGGCGGGTTTTGAATGTCTCCAGAGAAGGAGACTCCACAACCCCTCTGGGCAGCCTGTTCCAGTGCTCTGTCACCCTCACTGCGAAGAAATTTCTCCTCCTATGTTCCAGCTTGCACCCATTGCCCCTTGTCCTGTCACTGGATGTCACAGCGAAGAGCCTGGCTCCATCCTCCTGACACCCACCCTTTACATATTTATAAACATTAATGAGGTCACCCCTCAGTCTCCTCTTCTCTAGGCTGAAGAGACCCAGCTCCCTCAGCCTTTCCTCATAAGGGAGATGCTCCACTCCCTTAATCATCTTGGTGGCTCTGCGCTGGACCCTCTCCAGCAGTTCCCTGTCCTTCTTGAACTGAGGGGCCCAGAACTGGACACAATACTCCAGATGCGGTCTCACCAGGGCAGAGTAGAGGGGGAGGAGAACCTCTCTCGACCTACTAACCACACCCCTTCTAATACACCCCAGGATGCCATTGGCCTTCTTGGCCACGAGGGCACAGTGCTGGCTCATGGTCATCCTGCTGTCCACCAGGACCCCCAGGTCCCTTTCCCCTACGCTGCTCTCCAACAGGTCAGTACCCAACTTATACTGCTTCCTGGGGTTATTCCTGCCCAGATGCAAGACTCTACACTTGCCCTTGTTAAATTTCATTAAGTTTCTCCCTGCCCAACTCTCCAGCCTGTCTAGGTCTCGCTGGATGGCAGCGCACCCTTCTGGCGTGTCAGCCACTCCTCCCAGTTTTGTATCATCAGCAAACTTGCTGAGGGTGCACTCTGTCCCCTCATCCAAGTCGTTGATGAATATATTGAACAGCACCGGTCCCAGTAACGAACCCTGGGGGACCCCACTAGATACAGGCCTCCAGCTAGACTCCATCCCATTCACCACAACTCTCTGGCTTCTTTCCTCCAGCCAGTTCACAATCCATCTCCCTACCCGATCGCCCAGACCACACTTCCTCAGTTTAGCCGCGAAGGATACTGTGGGAGACGGTGTCGAATGCTTTACTGAAATGAAGATAGACCACATCCACTGGTCACCGGTCACTGCCTCAGGGACCTCAGCTGGCAGCTTTCTGTGGTCAGGCAGAGCACCAGGAAGACAAAGTGGGATGCCTGTCATCATAAAAACCGGGGTGCCTGGCTCACCCTGCATACACAACCCACTTGTGACGGTTTTGCCTGTTAAGATCCCTTTGGCGGCCATGTCCAGTGATCCCACCATCATATCTCTCACTGACACACTTACTTAATGGAAGTGAAATTTCTTCTTGCCCTTTTTTTCTTTTTCACTTCACATGTCCAGATTCCTAAAACATTATTGCCTTCCTCTCTAAGAGATGAAACACCTGATGGTCCTACATGACAACACCGCTGTACGTGAGAGCATGCTCTGGGCTGGAGATCCACATCCCTCCTTCGCCCAGTGCTGGTGCATGTTCAGCACTTCCACAAAAGCTGCTTTCTTCCACACAGCTCTTACTGCAGAAACATTCTCCTCTTCAGCGACCTCCTTTCCAGCTCCTGCTTGTGCTGAGAAGCCACCCATGAGCCATTTAACGAGAGTGAGTTGTTATAGGTGCAGAGATATCTCATGTTTGCCACCGGTTTATTTTAACCAGCAAGACCTGAAATAAAGCAATTTTTTTTTTTTAAATTTTAGATTTACTTTTGATGAACAAAGTTGAAAAACAGGAATAAGCATTAATTAAGGATTCAGATATAAATGTCCCGGCACATTTTTAATCTTTTAATTACACTTTGCATCTCAAATACTTTTTAATAGGGAGCAAAATCCAGTTGTTATACAGAAGTGGGATTGATGGATGTGCATCAGAAAGGTACTTCTAGCTCTGCTTGCAGAGACACAAAGCAAACAGCTCACAAAGGTGTGGTATGGGTTGCCCAATTTCTTTTTTTTTTTTTTTTTAAAAAAAAAAACTATACTTGAACTCGTGTCCAATAAAAGAGAACAAGTACCATAAGGAACAAGAAAAAAAAAGCAAAAGTGCAAGAAGGGTAAAACACAGGAAATAACGTTTATTCCTGTGAGACTCAGAAGTGGCTTTGGTGCCAGCTGCCTGAATTTGGGCAAATACCAGAGGTTACCCCTGGCAGAGATCTCTGCCAGCGAGCACAGCCGGGCGGTCAGCAGCCTCCAAGCAGCCATTCACAGCCACGCAGCGTCCTGGAGGCACGCTGAGCCTGGGTGGCCGACTTCAAAAGGCAACGCGACTCCCTGCCCTGCTCAGCTACTGCATTTCCTCAGTGCTTTGGAGAATGGGAAGCATTTTTATTAAAGCTCAGTTTTTCCCATTTTTTTTTCAGCTTCTGAAACTCAATTGCATTTGACCATTAAACCAAGTGCATTCTGTATCCAAAAAAGACCTACAGTTTTCTGTAGATCAGCTGAGCAATTGCCGAAGAGGTATGGTGTGTTAACTCCTCACTGCTCCATTCCTCAACTGGGATTTGTTTGGAAGTTTAAGAAGTGGTTTTAAGAGACATTAAATACTGCAGATGTTTTCTTGTTATCTGCTGGCACCACAGTTCAAATGTTAGAAATGAAAGGACAGCGACAACCGCTGTGTCCATACCCTAGATCGCTTTTACAAACTTATTTTTTTTAGAAGTATGTGCACAGCTTTATTTTGTACTCTAGCTGAACTCTGTCCCAAGTTTCAGAAAGATTAGCAAAACAGGACACTAAAATGGAGTATACACAAAACATTAAATCATGGTGTTGGTAACGTCAGGCACTGTTCATATCAGAAACCAAACATGATTCAGTGTGTTAAAGCTATCTGGGGGCTTGAAAACTTGGTGTAATGCATATTTTAAAGTGATTTGCCCACAGAAGCTGTGGATGCCCCATCCCTGGAGGTGCTCAAGGCCAGGCTGGGTGGGCCCTGGGCCTGCTAACACAGGCAGAGAACTGGACTGGCAACGGCTGTGCCAACATCTTCAATCGCTGGAGTTGCAGTGCATCTTTTAGAAGATGCCCAGTCCTGATTTAACGGTGGAGACGTTCCAGCAATGAATTATTCTGACAGTTTAAGCAAAAGCCTTTTAACATGAATTATCTAGAGTTTTAACCACTTGGCTGTGACAACATGAAAGCAAATAACCAAAACACCTTTTGTTGGGTAAACAATGTTTATAGCTTCTTTATAGCCCCCCACTGTAAGGCAGTCTTCTAGACCCTGACTCAACTCTGCACCTCTTTTCTTTCATTTTTCCACCCACCATCACTTTTGTAGGCATTCAAACAGCTGCTTCCAGCTACCGCTGAGGTGTTCCAAGGTTAAACCATCCCGAGGTCACAGGCAGCAGCTGTGAAGTTCACCTTGGGAACTCCCGTTGTTTGTTACCACACAGCAGCGCTAGCAAACACTGGTGGCTACAGTCTAGTCCTACCGCTGATGCATTTCACTTGGAAAGAACATCTACCACTACTCTTCAGTTAGCATTCTGCAGTTCCTTGGAAGTGAATATATTTTTAAGCCCAAAGTATTGCTGTAACTTCACATTTACTTTGTACCCATCTTTGTCAAAGCAGTTGCCAGAAGTGCAACCTCTTTCAAACTACCTAAAACAAGTAAACAGCGGTACACACATCAAAATGTGCATCCATATTTGTTTTAAGAAGGTTGCAGCAAGAGCATGTTGTGGAAATGCACGTTCCACATTATCTGAAGGAGGCCTTGAACTAGAGGTGATGGAGGAAGGCATGCTGTAACGGCTCAGAGGAAAGCAGATCAGTTCCTCACTCTTTCATAACCTTCTGTCTTCACCTGAACAATTCCCACCATTGTCCTGTCTCAGTTCCCATCCAGGAGGGATAAAAGGATTGCAGTACTTATTGCCTCATACAGCTCTAAGCAAAAATATATTAAAGTGTCTTAGGTGCAGAAATGCCACAGCAGTAGAGAAATAAACATGCTGAATCTAGTTGGGAAGAAATATCAGCTCACACTTGTACTGTACAACAGTTTATTACTAACAGACAGTAATAACAAAGCTACTGAACATGTATGAAGTTACCCGTTTACAAACATAACTAAAGGAAGAGTACTTAGTGTGCATTTCCACAGATTTTTCAGATTTTTGTCATTGTCCTTCTCAGCAGTGAGAACATTAGATATTTTTAATTACAGGAGGAATAGCACATCCTATTTAAGGCAATAAATTACAAATGCTAAAATGCACATGACAGCATAAAGGTAAATACATTCAGCTGTTAATGCCTGATCGATAAAACAAGTCACTTTGGTTCATCAGATTCAGTATTGCTATGACCTGTGTGCCACGCAGTTCTGCTTCATTGTTCAAAGCATCACAGCGAGTGCTGCACAAACTGGAACACAATTTCTCTGCACAGTATCTAAATGAGAATATCAGCTTAAGAGCAATGTTCCTATTAGTAATCAAACAGAAGATGCCGAACAATCCTGCAAAATGCACTGAACTTTTGGTTTGGAAATCTTGGCTCCAAATTATCTCAGGTAATAAATCACACTGACTTCCCTGGAGCCAGGATTTCTTCCGAGCTGAGAGATGAAACTCATCCACATCAGTAGTACTTGCTCCTGAGCACCACTCTAAGAAAAGCTACTTGTCTTAAGGCTTTCTTGAGTTTAAGAAAATGTACTGCTGTAGTGTATGGAAAATTAAACTTGGTAGAAAAAGTATGAAGGTCTTGTTTCAAATACATGTGTTGTTAAACAAGCCTGCATATTAATATAGCTGATTATTTTCTGCAAGGTATTTCCCTATGGAATTTTTAAAAATTCAAGTTACTTGCATAGAAACAAAAGGGAAGCATACAGTCACTGCAGCTAAGTAAAAAAGCCAACAAAACCAAAACCAAACCACCACAAACCCAACCAAACACGTACTTCAGGTCCTGTCCCCGTGCTGTCCAGGATCTGGAGTGTTTTCCTGTTTGGCAGAGCTGAGCCACTGTGCCTGATCACCACCACATGCTGGCGTCAGCAGTATCCAACAGAAGCACCTTAACTTCACCAGGTTTGAACAACACACACAGCACGGTTCTAAACATTGACCTTATGCAGCCAGTTATTTACAGAATTCCTTTCTATGTACAAAATAAATCGCTGTGACTCCAGATTCAGTGTAGAAACTACCATAAATCAGTGCTGAACTGACACATCATGAAAATTTAGAGAGTAAGTTTATGCATATCTTACAGTAATAATGCTGTTTCACAGATTGTAAAAAAAAAAAAGAAAAAAGTAAAAAACCTGTAAAATATAAAAGCTGCATATGGAACTTTTACGCCTTGAAAGTAATAGTGCTTTCTATGCATTATTTCAATGCAATTTATTAAAAAGTGTTCTTTACACTGGGGATAATATTTCTCTCACCTCTTTTGTAAATTACTGCTGGTCAATCCAGCTGTGTCCTGTGGAACTTCAATTCCCACTACTCTGGGGTGGGTATAAATACAGTACATTATTGCTAGTTGCCCCACTACAAAACTTACATTTTTATAAGTGCAAAACAAGATGTGTCTGGTTTTTAATAAGGCACAGAGCATCTGTTATTTCCAGTGTAACATTATCCATCGGTTCTATAGATTGGAAGTGTTCATATCAAAAGGTCAGTCTTTCAGGGGTTTGAACTGTTTGCTGAATCCAGCTCCTTCCTGGTGTCTGAAGCCGAGTAGACAAGCAGAGATACGGAGCCTGACTGGGAGACATCGGGTATGTGGGAGCTGCTGCTTTGTAACGGAGGAGATTCAATAAAATCATTTTTAGGAGTTACCCTGTAAGTAATGAGAAATAAAACACTGAGTCAATTTTAAGCACAATGCTGGAAAAAAACACAGTTTCTAGCAACAAACTGGTAATGTATCTAAAGCTACTTTCCTTTCAAGAGAACACAAGGCAGTTCTGTGCACTGCTTCAAGCTCCCCCCCACCCCAGACATCTCTCAGAACGATTGCGTTGCGACGACAGATTTCTCGACGGTCACAGTTCAACAACACAAGAATATCCCACAAGCTGCAGCTCCAGCACTTGACATTTAAGGAAAAAGAATCCAAAACCCCCAACAAAATAGCCCATAAGCTACAGATGCACAGTTTGCAAGAATTACAATACTCAGCAGCTCCTCAGGGTTGGTTGCACTCAGTTCTCCAGAGAGAGGAGTACAAACAGTGGCGCATGCATATAAAAAATTGGGTCAGGGAATCTCACCTGCCTTCACCTACTCTCTTCAGGCTCTCAGACAAGCTACTCATCTCACACGTGCTGTCTGCTTTGTTTCTCCTTTCCACCTGATCCACGGTCAGTTTAGAACTGCACAACACCTGATTTCCACTGCTTTCACCTTCCTCGACTTTCCGGGCTGAGGTTCCATCCGCTTCCTTCTCGGATGTCTCTGGAGAGGTTTTGATTTCTGTAACAGTCTCTTGGCTTAAGTAATCATGGTTAGTGATTGCCACTGCAGAAGTTCCGTGGTTTGCTGTGCCACCTGTGCTGGTCCCCATTGACTTGGAAATGACCTTCAGCCTGTGCGAGCTCGATTTGTAGTGCTTCTTTTTATGCTTAACTTTGGAATTGTGCCTCAAGAAGAACTCACACGATTCTTGCAGTACTCTTCGACTCTCACGGATTGGACTGAAAGAAAAAACACAAGCATGCAGCTGAATGAAGTGGCTAACCTTCAACACAGCTTGGTACACAGAAAGGTGAAGGAACAGCAAGCAATGAGGTAATCTGAGCTGGATGTTGAACACAAGGAAAACAACAGTGTGAGAAGGGGGGGAAATCTGATCGCAATGGCTCCAAAGTAATTATGTCCATGGAACAATTAAATAAAGCTGATTTCTACATTTCTTACTTCTGCAAGAAGGTCCAGTGATTTCAGTAGATTAACAATCTAAGAGAGGAAAGCAGGATTAGCTCATAAGCAGCTGCATTACCAAGTTAACTTCATGTAATGTAAACTTTGTTCAAGTGAAAAAATGGCAAGCATTATAAAACTGACTTCATTATTTTAAAACTCCTGTAGCTGAAAGCAGTTAACATCTGAAATGCAAGAGAAGTTATAGAGGAAATGGAAAGTGAGGAGAAGGAAAGGGAGCTGTAAGCTCACCGCCATGGAATGTAGATGTAAAATAGAAGGAGCTTAAGGACTGCTGGCTTGGGAAATTCAAAGGAACAAAAATACCTCAAAATACATTATAATGGATGAGTAATACAGATAGCTTAAAAGGAAATAATCGAGGAATAAAAAGGGAAGGACAAATGACAGCTACAAGAAATTGAGATGACATTTGTAACCTGTTTAAAATCATAGATATACATTTACTAAAATTCAGTAATAAAACTGAATTACTCTGTCTCAGAATAAAAATAAAGAACACCACTTTAATATAATAAAGCCTAATGAAGGATGGCACAATGAAAATTAACTTTCAAACAAGACAAGCCGGGCAGAGGAGGAAAGCAGAGGATGTTATTACTGCATGACAGTAAACACAGCTGAGTACTGTGCCAAAGGAAGGAGTAAAAATACATGGAAGGATCTAAATGGCCAAAGTCGTCTTCCCTGGCTTGACTGGAAACCAGAGAGACATTACCCAGTGCCAAACACAGTAACACATCTTCTGCTCTCTGCAGAGGACAGATCAGCATCAGCACAGGAAAATATTTTCTGTCTCCTGAGAACGCAGTGAAAAAGTCATTGTGCATGTAAAGCTTCCACAGCCTTCCGTGGAACCTTTTGCTGATGCCTATACACAGGCTCCAAAAGAGAAAGCGTTCAAGGACAACGTTTTGTGCCTGAGCCACACTTAAGGAGTGTCTGAAATCCAACGTATTTGAAGGCACGCGCTTTAAAAACCAGGAATGAAAATTGCTCTTACTCTCTTTTGCGGTTTCTGTTGAAGAAATTGGCCCACTCCGAACAGGTCTTTTTACTTCCCACCCAGAACACTGGAGATATGCCAACAATTAACGTCAGCAAGTATTTCATCAGAAACAAAAATATTTCTGGTCTTGCTAGTGCCTTTGCCTAGAAGATAACAAAGTTTATTAAGTACAAAGAAGACGACATACTTGTTGATTCATTTTTTAAAAGCAGAAATACAAATTATGTTAAAGAGATACTCTCCCCTCATGGCTGCTCTTCTCTGTTGAGGCTTGTCCTGCAGACAAACACCAGACATGTACAGTCAGGTCAGACCTGGTTATGTCTGCTGGCACGCTACAGCTGAATACACAGAGAGGAGATTAAAAGAAAAATATTTCCTTCCAACTAAACTGACAGGAAAGGTAATTTTAGGGGTAACAGGATTTGTAGGCACATTCTTCAGAGATGGTCTGTATGTATGAAATTCAGCCCTGCAGCTTGAAGAAACAGCCAGTGGATGATCTGGGAGTTAATCAGATTAGATAGCATCCTCAGGGAGCTACGTAGCTGTTTTGTTTATTGCAAAACTAAACCGCTTGTTTGCAAAACAGGATCACAGGGGCTGAGACTCTGGAACAAACCACCTCCTCCCATACTGCAGGTTTAATTGGTGCCACCTGGTTTATCTGCCAACCCCATCTCCAGAAGTTAGCATTGGTGTTAGCCAGGTAACACCAGCTACTCAGGCTGAAGTTTGCTTTTACTTGGTTCTGCTCTGACCGATGCGAAGAGGTCTGTCAGCTAGCTCAGGGAAGTCACGGTCCAGAGCTAGGCTGTAGTTAGCACACGCTGTTGGTGATACACACAGACCACAGTAAGTACATCTTACGGGGGTCTGTTACTGTGTCACGCTCCCTGTCGCTATTTACTCTTCCCAGCAGGCTAACTGCAGACTGAGAATGCACATTCTTTATGCCTTGTTACGCTAAGCTGTTGTATCCAGGCACTGCAGAACATTTTGGGTTTTGTTTTTTGGTTGCTCTTCATTTCTGATAAAATGAATAAGAGGTTTATTTTCAACCTTGTTTATTTTGAGCCAGCTAAGTTGATACTGAGCTTGGTGCAAAACTCGCTGAAGTGCACTTGGTAGGAGTGCTAATGGAAGCACAAACAGCTAAGAAGGCTGTGAGCTCTGCTACTCAGCTCACGCTGATTTCACTACAGAGGATGTTTGAGAATGGGGAATCACATCTCATCATTCCATAATGCATGTGTTTATCTTCCTCTTTTTGATGACAGCTTATTGCAGTAAAAACAGACGTGGTACATACAAAGCAATGAAAGATGATGGGAGAAACTTGCAGTTCTCTTAGCAATGTTTTCTACTTTTATATCTGTTCTTAAATAGAAAGACAAACCACAAATTACTTTCAATTGCAGAGTTCTGTCTTTACAAAAGATTTAATCCACAGAGAGTACTGAATACAGTACGGCTGTACTTTAAAAGCTTTTCCAAAGAAATTATTTTTTTGAGAGTCAGTTGTGAACATTGTCTGCAATTTAAAGCATATTTTTATTTTTAAAAGTTTTCTTCACATTATTGGGTATCAGCCTGCAAGTAACAGCTATCATGGAAAAAAACACGTCGGAAATTCGTTTTGTAATTTCAAGTGTTTAACGGTTCTATACTTCAAAGAAAAGAGATGAAAATGATTTTAAATGTATGGTTATAAGCAACATTTTAAATCCAATTTAGACTCAATTTTCAAGACTCATTTTTTCCGCCTCAATTGAAACTGATGAAAATTCACCTGAGGTACTGCAACGCTGAGCCTGACATCCACCTACAGAGCAACTGCTCTTAGGAATAGATACTGTGAAAAACAATCCTTCCCTCCAGCACAAAGCTCAAGCATTCCTTTTTAAAGCTATGAGTTGGAATTTACTTGCTGAGTGCAATCAATCTGTTTAGCAAAAAGTTTCCAAGCAGAAGTACGATACCACCAACTCCGACTTGAAAAGCAACTTAGTGCTGCACGTTCTTGACCTGAGCACTTAACGTGAGAATAAGTTACTAAACTACACTGCAAGATATAGGAATGCACAGGGGTTTTGCTAATTATCGGTACTATTTACAAAGGAAACTGCCACTTGCCTGGTAAGGACACGGGATGTGGTACTGGTCGCAGTGGTCAAACACCCAAGTCGTCTCCCAGATTTTCCGGTTCACTAGTTCGTAGACATAACACCCAAGAAGCGCCACGAGCGGGACCAAGTACAAGCCACTAAAAACTCCAATTCGGATCATAAACTTCTTCAGCTTTTCCTGGTTCCTGCCGTCGTGCTGTATGACCTGCCGCACGTGATTCAGGGAGATGATGCCGGCTAGGAGAAGGGAGAGACCAAAAAAAACACAAAGGCATAGTGGCAAGAGCACAAAGTACAGAGAAGCATCCACGTCGTAGAGCCCCACGAAACAAACTCCACTGATGTTGTCCCCTTCAACTTTGTTCATGGCAAGAAGCATAATGGTTAGAAAACCAGGTATCCCCCACGCGACCGCATGGAACCACATGGCCTTCTGCGCTATAGCTTCGCAGCTCCACTTCCGTCCTGCTGCGAGGAACCAGGTGATGGTGAGAATCACCCACCAGATAGTTCCTGCCATCGTGAAGAAGTACAAAACCATGAATAGGACAGTACAGGCTTTGTTTTGGGAGCCAAGAACAACCGTTTCGCCGATTTCTAGCTTGTCATCTGCCTTGTTACAGGCAGTTCGATTCCCAAGGAGAAACCCAATGAAGTACATAAGAGACACAATGCTGTAACAGACGGAGTAATAGATGATGGGCCTCTCTGGGTACCGAAACCTTTTAACATCAATCAGAAAAGTCAGGAATGTGAAAAGCGTAGCACAAAGACAGAAGATTGAAACTATTCCAATGAAGCTTTTTGCGACATCCAGTTCGTAAGTTTTGAAGTACATATTGGGGCATGGGGGCGCACACTGATCGATGCCCAGAAATTTGTAGCCTTGTCCATTGGAAGTGTGCAGGTGCCGTGGGCACCAGAATCCATAATCCCGTCGCATCTGCCCTGGGGTCTTCTGAGTTCCATGCGCGTCGGTGGTTACAGGAGCAGTGGCAGGAGCAGCCTCGTCACAATCGACTAGTCTGGAAAAATTAACAGAAGAAAAATGTTAATACCCCTCATTACCAGCTACATATTTCCTACTAGCATAAGAAAATCTGCTGCTGAGCACTGGTAGATTTTACAGATTACGCAAAACGTGCATTGCATGACAAGTACTGGGTGACATTTAAAACACAAATCTCTGTATGTTCAGTTCTGAAGGCTCACACACAGCTGCTCAACTGTTGTTCTATTATCGCAATACAAGTTACTCAAATTGCAGTTGTTCTTTTATAGCCGTAATCCACAACGAAGTTTTCTTATGTATATTAAGAATATTTATAGCAGATTTTATCTGGAGAACAATAGACTGTTGGAGAGACACAGCAAATGATCTGTCAAAATGCAAGCTTCGGTCAAGGAACAAAGAAGGAAGGCTCACAGGATCTGGAATTAACTGATGACCATAATATGACGGTGATGATTACAACCTTGTGTTCCAGTGGTATTAGATTGTCTACAACAATAGAACTACCTGAGAAAAATAAAAGGCATTGCATTGGGCATACAAAGTGTGACTCTCAGAAGTGCAGCTGAATTTGAAGCCCATCCTCATGCCAGCTCCTCTTCCACACGCCCCAGTAGGAGCATCTGGGTTTTCAGAACATCCTGCGTTACGCGGCCGTCTCTGGACTGCCCGTTGGGCAGACAGCTCTTCCCACGTGAACAAAGCAGGACCATCTGCAGTAAATGCCAGCAGTAATGTAATGATTTAAAGCTGTAATGACTCCTGCAAAAAGTGGGATTTGATTGGAAGTGTCATTCAGAATTTTCTTGGTTTTTCAAAACAATCCTGAAGGACATGTCAGAAACTGCGTAGCACTATCAGTGTGTAAAAGCTTACACTGGATGAGGAAAATTGATGCCTTCTCAGTCTGGAATCCCCTAACTCTCACTCTTTCTGCAGAAAAAAAAAAAAAAAAAAGGAAAAATTGAGCTAATGCCACCTGTCATATTCATTCCAGTATAGACTTCTACCAAGGATCACGGCACAGGACCACTGTCCCAGCTGGGCTTCAGCACCGTCATGGATTAGCAACTGCATGGGAGTTAGAAATATGACTGCAGTTTCTACTCCTTGCTCCTTTCCTGTAGCTCTTGCCCCGATGTTGTAAAGATCACCTGGCCTTAAACATTTCTAAGTATCTCCAGGTGAAGGTCAGAATCTCAAAATGATTATACTGGAGTACGTTTAGTTGTTTCTGTTTAAGAAATAAAGACTCTTTTTCCCAAATGTAGTGTAAGCTGTCTTCTCTTCAGAACAAAGATCTGAACAACTCAGAAAAAGGTGTAATCTTTGAAAACCAGACTTTTGCCATGCAGTACAGGGAAAGTAACACAAGGCTGAATCTGAATATACAAGTGGTAAGGCTTGGTAAGGCTTCTACTGTTTAATGCTGTGCGTGCACTCAGCGTATTTTATGTTTCCCTATTTTATGAGCAATTACTTACAAAACCTCTGAAATAAGTGTTGTTATTATCCCTAATATAGAAATCAGAAAGCGAAGTGAAATCTAATCACATGAAAAACACCACACCTGCTACATTCCAGCTCTTCAGGCCATGTGATTCCAAAAGTGTCAATCAGTTGCTTGCAGTCAGAATACACTTTCTCACAGAGGTTTCGACACGGGTGAATCACATGGACTTGCTCCAGGCAGGCAGGAACAAACGCTTTGCACAGAAATGTGTGGACATCTGGTGAGCAGTGGAGATTCATAAGAATAAGAAAAGGCTTTGGGGAAAAAAAAAAAAGGCTTTGATTAGTAATTTTAAAGAGGCAATTCAAGTCGGCGATACTGAGTTTCATGACTGTGGCTCATCCTTGTTCTGTTGGATGTTTGGGAAGGTCGAGAATACTGAGCTGCAGTTGGTTGTAGAAGAGCAGAACCTGGTGGTTTGGGTGTGGAGGAACCAGACTGCTGGTCTGCATCAGCTCTCCCATTGCAGCCCCTGCTCTGGGAGCCTGGCTCATCTCCAACTATTGAAGCTCGACTTTTCTCCTCAGCATTTGAAAAGCAAAAGTCCAAGTTCCAGTGTCTGCTAGTCAGCTTCTGAATAATTGGCCTCGGGTTCTTAAAGGTATGTCGGTCCCTGTAGTTCCTGTTGATGTTATATTTACAGTCCCACATGTTGTGCTCATCATTTTCCCCCAGGCTACAGAGTTTGGTGCTTTTTTGATTAACAAGATCCAAACAACACTGCTGCTCATTTCTAAATGCATTTCAAAAGCTCAACGTGACAGTCTCTCTGCCTGTGTTACTGAATGCTAGACAGTGAATTACTGATGACTGCTTCAAGTGGAAAGCTCACAGAACGAAACGCAACGCAATTTTCCCATCCCCTGTTTGTGCAGTCCCTTACTCACCCAGATTAGCCTGTAGGGGAAAAACAAACCCCCAGCCCAATAAACAAACCCTCTCTTTGCATTTTCCCAACTTTATTGTTAGAGGAAATGACTTTAGGCAAAACAGCACCATGTGTACAAGCTTCAGACAAACCCACAGCTGTTGATCACTTGTCACTGCTGTGTTGTTCTAAGGCCAGCGTGTCCAAGGAAGCAAGCGAGGATACTCCAGCAGCAGCATCAGATGCACCCCTACACTCAAGAGAGGGTCGTACCCCCTCTGGGATCCGTTTGCTCTGCCTCCTGCGGCACCGAGTGAATGCTCCTGATACAGCTCACTGAAGTGAAGGAATGCAATGTAAACAGCACCCTGAGGGCAGAGGGAGTTAACCGAGTGGGAGATGGATCTATGTCAGTCTGAGCCTTTTGGATAAAAGGCCTTTTCTACCTCAGGAAAAAGGAATCCCTGTATCACAGTAAATAGTCAAGTTCATGCATCAGGAAAGCTGAAATGATATTTAACACCCTCAAATAAGTAGGGACATTGTTCAATGTTTTCCAAGTATGGAAAGCTTTTAGTAACAAATATGACCAGTAAGAATTTTACTTAGTTCTTTTGTCATTAACAGCTGTGTATCTCCATAAATCTCTATACATCAGTCAGGGACTGGTTCTGGACCTCTGAGTCCAGGGACCTGGACAGGCTTGAGAGGTGGGCCCACGCCAATCTCATGAAGTTCAACAAGGCCAAGTGTAGGGACCTGCACCTGGGTCAGGGCAATCCCAAGCACAAATACAGGTTGGGCAGAGAATGGCTGGAGAGCAGCTCTGAGGAGAAGGATTTGGGGATGTCGGTTGGTGAAAAACTCATCATGAGCCAACAATGTGTGCTTGCAGTCCAGGAGGCCAACCGCATCCTGGGCTGCATCAAGAGAAACGTGACCAGCAGCGCGAGGGAGGGGATTCTGCCCCTCTGCTCTGCTCTTGTGAGACCCCACCTGGAGTGCTGCGTCCAGTTCTGGGACCCCCAACACAAGAAGGATATCGAGCTGTTGGACAGGGTCCAGAGGAGGGCCATGAAGATGATCAGAGGGCTGGAGCACCTCCCCTGCGAAGGCAGGCTGAGAGAGCTGGGGTTGTTCAGCCTGGAGAAGAGAAGGCTCCGTGGGGACCTGATAGCGGCCTTCCAGTGCCTGAAGGGGGCCTACAGGAGAGCTGGGGAGGGGCTCTTCAGAAGGGCGTGTAGCGACAGGACCAGGGGTAATGGCCACATACTGGAAGAGGGGAGACGTAGGCTAGATATTAGGGAGAAATTCTTTCCTGTGAGGGTGGTGAGACACTGGCACAGGTTGCCCAGAGAGGCTGTGGGTGCCCCCTACCTGGCAGTGCTCAAGGCCAGGCTGGATGGGGCTCTGAGCAACCTGGTCTAGGGGGGGGTGTCCCTGCCCATGGCAGGGGGCTGGAACTAGGTGATCTTTAAAGGTCCCTTCCAACCCAAACCATTCTACAATTTTGTCAGCTTTTACATCCAAATAAATATATACAGCCACTCAACCAGCAAGTCTCCCTTGCTCAGGGACTGACTGGGCATCAGTCAGTGGGTGATAAGTGGTGCACAGTGCACCACTTGTTTTGTAAATATACACATATATATTTTCATTACTGTTATTTCTCTCTTCCTTCTCTGTCTTAGTAAATAGTTTTTCTCAACCTATGAATCCTACTTTTTCTTAGCTTTGCCCTGATTCTCTCTCCCATCCCACTGGGAGGGGGACAGTGAGCAAAAGGCTGTGTGGTACATGGCTGCTTGCTGGGTTAAACCACAACAGAAATTTAGAAAATTACATTCATATTTATAACATCAATTTTATCTAGTAAAATATTTCTTTAGACATTTTAATTAGCAACCAGCTATTTTTAAAAAGCATTTTCCAGCATAGCTAGTAAGGCCATAAGTAAGCTCACTTGATGCAGAACAGGAGCATGAAGCCAGGTGAGGATTTGAAACCAGGCTGAGCCATGCCAACAGAGCTGCTGTCACACACAGCCAGCCCAAAGCTGAACACCACAGCGCTCACCACACAGCTAACACTGTACAGCAGAGGCAGACAGTGGCAATGAAGAACTGATGGCAAGAGTTTCACAGCAGCATGTTGTCTGTGGCTGCTGTGGGTTAAAGAACAGACTTTCTCTGAAAGCAAAGCTGTCTTGTCAGACAGACACACAAGTGCCAAAGCACAGGAAGAAGAGAACAATGCTCAGCCTGGAAGATAACTGAGGTAAACTGCAGATGGCTGGGGAACCACTCCAGTCATTTATTTGCTGTAAGATCAAACTATCACCTAATGGCTTCACAACTTACTTCAGGGGGAAAAAAAAAAAAAAAAAAATCAGTTTAGTATTATTTTTCCTTCTTGTTCTTTAGAAAAGGAAGTCCATCAGGTTTCTAGCACAGTTTCTTTAAAAACCTTAGCGTAGACCATGCCAAAGCCTTTTTGAAAACTGAAGTATAATGCACTGTCTGAATCACCCTTTGAAACAAATGTATTGAGTCCAAAGAACTCCAACAAATTTTATTGGCAATAAGTTCCTTCAGCCAAAAAACCTCTACAAAATGTAAGAAATGTCACCCCAAGCACAGGCAAATAGGATTTGTAAAATACAGATTTATTTTCAGAAACTACTTCCTTTTATCATTCAAGAACAACAAAGAAGGCAGCAAACTGCACTTGGAACTCTGTTTCCAATTATGGATCTTTGAATGTGGGCTTTATGTCCAGCCAGTCAATTTGGAAATGTTGCTTTATAGAAAATGATAGGTCTGCATCTCCCAGACCATGGGAGCAAGATCTCACCAAATCCTCCTGCTGGTTAGCATGTGAGCAAAAAGGTTAAACCAAGCCCACAGACTCCCCTGAAGGAACTCGCTGCTCCAAGGCCGCGTTATTTGGCTCATGGGTGAAAACATTTGGAGGCTGGGGCAACCAAGTGGTTTGTTGGGTGACATGCACACAGGCCCAAGCTGATGACCTGAGATTAAACTCAGCCACACAGAGCTGCTGAGGCTGGAATCAGTCCCCTGCTCTCCTCCAGAAGACCAGGATGTGCAGCTGGCACAGCCGTGGGAAACGGGCTCCTTCAGGAAAGCAAAGCATTCAGCAACAGCAGCCACTGCCCTGTCACAGGAAGGGCAGAGATCAAAACCTGCAGATTTGTCAGTGGCAGTGCCAAAACACAGTGGAACTGAGCTTTTTGAAAGCCAGGAACAGAGTCCCACCAAGCCAACATAAGTCCTGAATTCAAAACGCTCATCTTCCTGCAGCGGGAAACAAAACCCAGTATATACTGAGGCAAACTAGAGTACACTGACAGTGTACCAAAGCCACCACTCAACAGCCAGCAGAAAGCACTGTGAAGCCAACGATGACCTAGTCTGTAACCGCCTTAAGTGACAGCAGGGAAGAACTAAGGACTGAAAGGCAAACTTTCCCACTGCAGAGTTTCCCTGTACAGGAACCTCCCAGTGCAGAGCCGCCGGCAGTGAGCCCTGTGACACACAAGGTACCCAGTGCACAGGGCCAGGCCAAAGGGCAGCACACCACCAGCAGCAAGGGGAACGAATGCCCCCAGTGCTGAACAGAACACCCAGCTCAGCACCAGGCTATTTAGGGAAGCCCATCAGCATCACACTGTCTCCAGAGGGAAAGCCAGGCTACCTCAGTAATCCTGGTGTGGTGTGATCCTGCAAACGGTAACACGGGTGAGATGAGTGAAAACAAACGGTGCAGAGTGCAGAATAAACGTCCAGGTATAAGCAATGTCTTAAACATGCTTTGCCAGTAAATAGATCACAGCTTTGCACTCTGCACTAATCTCACGATCAGCAAGCTTTTCTGTTCCATGCTCAGCAGGCTTAGACATCCAACACATAACAGAAACAAATTCATTGTTCCAGGAATCACCACAGATGATTTTGTTCTACCTCAGATCAGATTTGCCCCAGAGAAACAGATTACCAGAAATGACCAGATGTTACCACACACCCCCACCCTGGTGACTACTAATGTGTATCAAAACAAGTGGAGTGAAAATGCTCTTCCGCACTCTGACCAATGTCACAGAATATTTCAGTAAAATAGAAAACGGTGGATGTAAATACCAAGGTCTTCATTAAAATCAGCTATTGAAAACCCTAACTGGCAAGAGTAAATATTTTTGAGTTGCTGCTAGGCAGAGGTAGGAGCCTTTGTTCAGCTCTTTGGAGCTACACCCCTCATTGCTGTGGTTTAGCTGCCCAGTTAGAACATTCAGCTGCGTCAGCACTGAGGCTAGCCAAGTGAAAACAGCCAGACCCTGACCGTCTCAGTGTTAGCAACGCCACCTGTTTCACAGTTTGCTACGTAATGCTGTTGCCTTGGGTCACAGCACTCAAGCTTGCTACTTACACAACTGCACATGTCAACTGTGGAGGCAAACATGGGAGGAAATCTGAGTTTTTATAAGCACATTGTGCTATGTACTCCACATTCCTGCCTACATGAAAGACAGCCATTGTTATTTGTGGAACTACTTGTGTGTTTTACAGAAAATCACCTCAAGTTCCTTCTGTTTAATAATTTACAGTATGACATTCCAGCACAACTGCTGTCCAGTAAGTGTCACCGCAGACTTAAAGTACACCTCAAAGCCTAAACACAATGCATGTTATGCTCATGCCGTCACATGTGGCATGCCAAACATGGCCACCACCAGACCTGGGGATATGGACACAGCAGTCTCAAAGGACTGGGCAGTAACCACTCTCCTCCAGCCATCTGCAATACCCTCAGCCACTTCCACAACAAACACCTGTTTCAATTCAGACAAGTGTAACAGATAGGGCATGGTTGGTTTAATCCCAGTGTTGTTTCAGTAGAGTTATTCTGGACTAGATGCAAGCAAGATTAGCATCATACCCAGATAAACTAATGCCATCATACCATCCATTGTACTTGTACAATCGCTCGTGGCTGCACAGCAAATCAGCTGCCAAGAACCCAATTTCTAGTTTGTGCACAATCAAGTCACCACTAATAAATGTGCTAACACAAAGCTAAATGAAGGATGACATTTTCCAGGTAGATTCAAAGCAAAGTTGAGAAGAGACTAGGTGCTTCCTATTGGATGCTGAATTGATGGATGTAAACCAACTGCAAGTTACAGATGGTTAAGGCGGTATGTAAGAACCAAGGAAGGACTTCTGCAGGAGGCTAAGGCAGCTGAAGTGCCAGCGTCTTGGTGCCACGTGCCTGCTAGAAGATGTCACTTCAACAGCAGAGCTGCAAAGGCAGAAATTCAGGTGCAGCTTGTGGAAGTCAGTGCAACATCCACCACATGCATATGGCGTGAAGTAACTTGCTAGGGATTAACAGGGGGGAAGCAAAGTATCCATGTCACCACCTGAGCACCGACTAATAACCAACTACTGCTGCCAACAGCCACCATCAGCCATGATCTACATTTTGTAACCTCAAAGAGATCTGGTAGCACCACTAAGACAAAGGTTTTCAGGACTAGAATTCAGTAATAGGAATACAAGATTTTATATATGAATGTGAGTGCATTTAATATGCATCAATGTGCATTGAAAGCATACATTTGACTTTTAATAAGCTGCTTTCTGCCGCTTGCAAAATAGAATTAAGGCAAATACAAGTCATGTTTAGTTTAACAGCTTGAAAAACCTTTTCCAAACTAAATTGGTTCAGAGGTCACAAATGCAAGAATGAAATCTTTTGTCAGAAGAGAAAGAAGGTTACCCTGGTAGTTTGAAGGAGACAAATAGTTTAAGTCTCCCAACCACGGACAGTCTGGAGTTCAAGGAGCTGAGAGGAAAAAAAAACAAAAAACAACCACAAAACCACAAAAAACAAACAAAAGAAAAACAGCAACCAAACAAGCAGACCAACATTCTTCCCCAATACAAGCATCGACAAAGATACAAGCTTTCATCTTTGTCCTTCAGCTGAACAGCAAGTGTAAAGCATGCAGTTGGACTCTCAAAGGCAAGAAGTTATTCCAGGGACTGAGCAAAGTGCAGGATGGCTCAGCCTGCAACAGCTGAGCAGCTCTCGCTATTCCCAGCAGCCTGCTCCTTCCACAGCCGTGGGAGCTGCCCAGCAGTCGGCACCCGAAGCCAAGTCAGCCTGCAGCTGACCTCAAACCCTGCTACAAGCTGCAGTGGCTCGGGAGCTGAGCAGCAGGCAGGCTGGCTGCCCACGCTGCGCAGAACCAGGGAGGGCAGGACTGCACCTGCCTGAGGCTGAGCTGTGCAGCGTCAGCGCCCACCTCCACCGTGCGGCTGCGCACCTTCTCAAGGGCTGAACATTCCAGTGTAGCTGCAATGAAAGCAGGAGTACACCAGCGAGCTCTTCGCTGTCATCCACCAGACACAGGCAGTGGACTTCAGCGTGTAATCAGTCAGCTGTGACTCCTCAGGCTAGCTGGATTATTAACCCAAAGTTGAACCAGAGTAGTGCAGGGCCCATGGGGGAAGGTGTTGGCCCTGGGTGGTTTTTCTTTAACTAGCAACTACAGAACTTCTCTGTAGTAAGACAACTTAATTCCATGTTTTTCCTTTAAGCATTTCTTCAGACAAAAATACATACATTCCTATAAACTGTAACAAAGTTTAGATACAATAAAACCCAGAATGATTACATCTAAGTTACTATGAAACAATGTTCTAATACTTACCAAAATGGCTTATTAACAAAATTCACTGCATTTAGTGGTTCTAACCTAAATTACAGCCATTACAGCTCGACCTAAATTATAGATACTACAGCCTCTGCAATTTACCATCCAAAACAAACATTAAAAGATTTCCTGAGTAGAGCTGTACTGTTTATGCAAAGCTTTCAATTATGAATGGTTTTATCTCCATGTATACTACAAAGAGCATAATATGAGTTGACTGATGGAAAGTATACTGCAAACCCTCAAACATCTGAGGGCTAGACTAAGCAAGTGAGCCCTTCATTACAGCTGGACTGTGGCAGCAGAAAAATGTCAAGATTATCTGAAATCCTTAGGGTGTTTGCCATGTGTTATAGGAGTAAATGGATTTATTACTGAACTTTTCTGTAGGACACAGTTTAGAAGATCACCAGTCGAACAGCTGGCGGACTGCCTGTTATCTAGAAGAAAGCTCCCTCTGTGGAAGGGGTTCCTGCAGACGCAGCCACTGCTCTGGTTCCAGAGCTCAGACCAGACTCATCCTTACCCTTCTCTGTGTGCAGCCGCACCTCAGCAGAGCTGCGCCACCCGAACACGGAGCAGCGACCTGCAGCACGCTTTCTTCCTCGCTTGCTTCACATGAACTAAAGCAGGAAAACCTCAGTTAGGACAGCACCAATGTTCCCAGGAAATCTTCCAGTCTTTGGGATATCAAGTAAAGAAATCAAGAGACAGGTTCAGAAATGGGACCGGCTGCTGCAGCGGTAACTTGCCATGTCCGACTGGGAGGCACTCCACCAAGCCCTCCCAGTAGTTTTCCTGTATTTATTTGCATAGGAGAGAAGGTGGTGATCCTGTTCTACTGAGTATTTAACTATTTTAAATCAGGTGGCAGAGGGCCATCAGAGGAAAGAAAAAGACTTTCCTGTGCTGGAACACTACCCAGCCTAGTTACAGACCCACCTCTCACATCACTTAGCNGTGGCGGCCCGCCCCCCCCCCCCCCAAGACAGTCACGTTCCCTTCCCTACGCCCAAGCCATGCTAATGCATTCAATGCCTCTCATCATCACAAGCACAATCGTCAGCACAAGACTGACGGTTCTGTGGGTGTAAAGGCATCACCACCAGTTCTGCAGAGGCCCAGCCAGCTCCCACCCCTGCTGGGCCAGACCCCCCCCCATGAACACAGTCACATGGCAAACAGCACAAGTACCAAACCTCAGCTAACAGCCCCAACAGATCTAATCTGTTTTCACACCCAGCAGGGGCTGGCTGTCTTCACAGAGCCCTGCTGGAGCTAGGAGCAGTGGGAAGTACAGTGGAGCTCCAGGTGTGCCAGTTTCCTGCGGAATTTTGCAGGGCTCAAAGCCTATTAGACCCCAGAGAGCTCTGCATGGAGCCACGCTGTTGGCCTGCATCAGGTTTTCCACTCTAAGCAGATCTGGGCTTGCTATGCTGCTGGTTACGTGAGGACAGAGATAGTGTGTACAGATGGGAAATTCTGGCTTACAAGGATGATTCCCATGCTAACAGGGAATGATAAACCTCAGCCTCCCAGATCCCACAACATTAGAGGTAACCACAAGCTGATTTCTTGCCCATGAATCATGGGAATGAGACAAAGCTTGTTTCACGGCCAGCCAGGCAGTGCCAGTGCCTCAAAGCATGACCCACTGGAAACACTAAAATCAGAAGACAGGGAAAACATTGAAGAACTCAGTTCAGTCACCTGACTTGTGCACGCCAGACTTAGGTCATCTGTTACACCACAACAAAGTGGATGGATTAGGGAAAGCTGACAGGGATTAGCAGTTTTAATGGTTTTCACACAGCGCTGAACCAAATGCTTCACTGAACTTCCAACAGACTGGCTTAGCTGGAGTCCCTAAAGTCTGCACAAGTCACTTCTGTCGTGCACACAGGCCAGCAAGCAGGAGAGGATCCTCTGAATGTAATCTTCGTAACACAGGAACGCAGATCAGCATGAGTCAGACAACACCAAAATGGAACAATCTGAAGTCTGAGCCACAAACAAGCAGCTGAACAACGTTAAACCGGAGGGCAGCCTCGGTTTGTTTGTGCTTGGGAAGCTCTGACCATGGAGTGAACTCCTTATAGGCTCAGCATTCACCACCTGCCATGCATTTCGATTGAGTGATGTTCTGTCAAATTGCTGCTCCTGGGCACAGAACAGAAAACCAAGCCTCCCACTTTAAATCCACATCTATAGTCACCTTCACTGTATTTTGAAAACAAAAAGGTGCAGCAATTACTTCAAAGAGCAGATCATCATCGTAATGGAAAAGAGCAATACTTGAGATGTAAACAAACATATATCAAATCTTTTTGGGAAAAAGACACTTTAAGTACTTGAGGGAACTAGCTCTCATCTTTCACAGATATATCTGATTTTGTGACATTTTTGGACAGTTTACTTCTTTTTATGAAGATAAAATGTCTAAAACAATTACTGCATCAATAGTTACAGATTTTCACTCTGCAGACATGCACATGCATCTTACTTTTATTGGTTGATTTCCATTTGCTCTGAGACACCGGCCAACCACCTTAGAGGCAAAAAAAGCAAAAAAAACCTACTGCTTTCAAATAATATAAAAAACTACCGGAACCCTCCACAGCCATTACTTTATGATCACCTCCTCCTTCCTTCAAAGGCAAGATACCCAAAATATGAGCAGGCTCTCAACATAGCTAAGGAACCGTTGTTTCCACAGGATCCTCCAGCTGCACATGCTGCCTCACACAAAGCGTCTTCAGCCCTCCAAGATCTCCACTTAAACCCTTGGCACCTTAAAACTCTGCCTTCTCCTGCTGCCTGCTATAGCACAGAAACAACTTACCACTACTCACCGGGCCAGCTGTTGTGGGCTTTTAGTTTTTGCATGTGGGTAAGCACGTGGAGACTTTGGTCACTAGGTGCTTTGTGAGCAGGAAAGCACCAGTATTTTCTGGCGCTGAAGAAATCTGGTTGTGCAGACCCACTGGGGAATGCAGACTGGGCCAGATTTGGAAGGATGCGGTTACTCTCTGAAGTAATTTCATCAACCAGAAGCACAAGCAAGGAGAAGACTGATGATTTATCCCCAGGAAGCTCTCCACCATCTTACTACAAGGGAATACAAAGTAACCAGAGAAAAGCAGGATGGGATGCTACTGGGAAATCACCGCATGCAGTCCCGGCGCTAAGCTGGAGGTAAAAGCGACAACACTCAGCCACATCCCTGATCCCACGTGCTTCTTTCCTGGAGGTTTTTCTTGTGGTCATTATCAACGAAGGCATAGATGCATCCTCCACCCATGTGGACCTGAACTATCAGGTCCATCATGTCACTGGAAAACCAAACATTCCACTTCCACCCGGTGCGCAGCAGGGGCACAGGCCCTGCACAGCCTCACCGCCCATGCAGCACAGCAGACAGCACCTCCCAGTCGCAGGAAGGCACCTAAAAGCCACAACGGCCTCTTCAGAAAGAGGGCATCCTGAGCAGGGAGGCTTGCACAGATGTCCTCCTGAAGCAGGCTGCAGCCACAGGACCCACTGCATCACCTTGCACCTACGGGGCCTTGGCTTGGCCCATGACCACCCTCTGCACGAGAAGCAGGCTGCAGTGGGACCCAGTGACAGCAGGGCTGGCAGCTATGTGTGAGCACAGCACAGAGACCAACGCACTCCAAGCGGCCTCCTTTCAGGACGAGGAGCAAGGCAGCATTACTCACATTATCAAGGGGACAGGGAGCGCTGTTCAGATAAAACAACATCGGATTTTGCAGGTAACCGGTATGCACAAAGCCATTGTAGGAGGACTACACGCATTGGCCTTGCTGGCTTCAGGCAGCGGAACACAAGCTCAGCCCCTGACGAAGGGCCTCAGCACTACAGGTAACTGAAGTATTTTTTAGTGGCTCTAATTTAGTGTATCCATAGGAGTTATCAAAGGTGAACGTGTTGCTGAAGTTCTCACTGCTGTAAGAACTAGGGACTTCTCTGAAGCACCTGAGAACAAGTGCAGAAGAGTGCAAAGACAAAGAGCACTTACTGAATTTGCACGTTGTACAAAGTGACACAGCTCTGTGCAACTCACATCTCTGACCTTGTAGCTGAAGCTTTTCCACAAGCAACACTGATGCTCAAAACAGAGTTATTCATGTCCAACTACTGTTCTGCATCTCTGGAGACTTACCAGCACAGCTTTCCTAACAGAAGGTGAGCTACCAATGACTTCGGAAATCCAGGCTTTTGGTTTCGAAGTGCTGGTGGTTCACGTATTGTACCAAGCACCACTCCATGGCCACGGGGAGAGGCAGGATGCCTGGCCGTACCATTTTCAGTGAATTCACCCTTGTGCCATTTTGCAGCACTCCACACTAAACATCACACGTTTCCCCAACACTCCCAAACTACAGAAGGTGGAAAACTCGATCCCATTTCTCCTCCTGCTGCGTGTATAACAAATCAGAATATACGTACCGATTAAAGCTTGCCAGACAACAGGTTTCAAGTGTTTCCACATACCTTCATATTGAATTAATTGTGAATTTATACATAGCAGAAGCAAATTAAGTGATCACGTTAAAAAAATTAAACCCACTGAATTTACAGCAGTAGAAAACCACAGAATTTTGGTATGAAGGTTTTGAAAGCACTTAATCCACTTCAGGATGATTCTGGCAGATTAAACAGACTCCAGTTCTCAATTTCTGTCACTGTGGCGGTCGGCCCCACCAAACTCACCACAAACACGTTCTGCCACAACAGATTATGAACAAAGGAGATCATTACAGAGCAATATTCTCTGCTTTGCTGGAATAATGTTTTATGTTGACAACCTATCCCAGGACAGCTGAACTAACTACATTCAAGTCAGAAGCAACTTGTTCTTGAGGAGCACCACGAGGGAGAGTTACACCTACAGGAGAACAGCAGAATGGCTGCTCCATTACACCGCATCCATCCATCTTCCCCACAAGACAAACTCTAGATCTCCAGTCTCCCAGTTTGAGCCAGTGAGAATACAAGCAGTGTCACTGTTAAATGGCTTTGAGACACAGATATCACAGGAATCTGCGAGTAAGATCCCACTGTGTATTAAGCACCTGCCCCACAGAAGAACTTCAAACCCCAAAGTTGTGGGGTTGTACTTTCCAAAAGTTTCCATTTGTTGTATAAACAAAGCAAAATTCAAGGCTCTTAAGTTCAGTCCAAGTCAAAAACTCAAAAATGGGGGAGAGCAACTGGAAATTAGGAATTTTCTATTGCACAAAGTAAAAATCCAAGAGGATTCTCGCCATTAACCAGAACACGCGTAACAGAAGCCCTCAGATGAGGGAAGCCTTTCTTCCTGCTCTGATCAGCTCAGTGTTCTGCTTTATTGCATATCACCATGAAGAGCTGACACACAAGGCAGAAACACAGTACCACGAACCAGCTCATGGTGAATTCAGCTGATTTCCAAGAGGAAAAGCACGTCCTGAGACTGTCTCCACATCACCCTCTCCTGCAGGATGGCTGTGAAGACACCAGCCCAGAAATGCCAATTTCACACCTTCAAGAGAAGAGGAAAACTCTACAGAAGCCTTTGTGCTCCAGGACTTCCCACAGGAGAACACACCTGTTGAGCCTCAGAAGTGGGACAGAGGAGAGAGTCAGCAAAGTTTTGGAGAGTTAACTTCACACTCAGATGAGACTCATCCCCTTGACTGACTATTCTTTGTTCTTCATGGGTGTAAACATGCTGAATAAATAATGGAAATCAGTTTCTAGAGGGCACAGTAGCAGAAGACAGGATTAACATCAAGCCACTTCCTGCACAAAATACTTAGACTTCAAGAAATCTCCACCATGTGCCCTGTGATTGTGTGATTAAGAAGCTTGCTCGAAGTCAGTTCAGATAAAGTAAGGAAAATACTGCAAGCGTCGGTCTCAAACTCAGTGTTCGCACTGTAAGATCACGCCCAGTCTTGAGAGCAAGCTGTGGGGAAGGGGAAGAGAGAGATGGAATTCAAAAACAAAGCCTTTAAGCATTCCAACTGAGGATCAAAAGAAATGTTTTAACCCACAAACTATTAAAATTCTTTCTTTGGTACGAATGAAGTTTGGATTACCAACTACGGAAGAAAATCAAGCTCTTGGAACAGAAGTCTCCTCCACCTCTCAACCAGGGACTTTTTAATGGCTGCAAAAAGAAACTGAACAGTATTCCAGAAGTCAACAGCTCCTCCTCCTCCTTCTCTGTTACAACACCAGTGTCCCTGAAAAGCAGAACTTTTGACAGTCCTAAGCAGGTTCACTGCTGCAATCACAAACCATTCACAACCCACACCGATGCCGTTACCACGCAGAATCCCTCCAGAAGGCATAAGCTACGTTGGCATGCATGGGTCTCCTTCAGGAGAGGGACCCACCCAAGAACTGCACTGAGCTTACCGCATAATTCCAGCTTACTGCTAGCACCACATCCAACACAAGCTGCACAGTGGGTGAAAAGCTTCCTCACCCTTCATGCCAGATGTCTGAAAAATTCTGCTTGGCCAACCAGCTGAGCAGCACAGCCCAACTGCACTGAGAGGAAGGCAACAGACGTGGGCATTAGGTAGCTCGGAAGCGTCCAGACAGCACAGAGTAGTGAGGTACACCAAGTCAGAGACCAGACTGAAGGATTTCCCGCAGACGGAACACACTAGGAACAACTTTGTGACAAAACAGGAAATTTAACACAAATGACAGTGGGCTATGTGCTGTAACAGCAGCATTACTGGAAGGCATCAATACTGACAGGAGCTCCCTCAACAGCTGTAGTTGAGACACCGAGCAAGAACCACCAGTGTGCCTGCCAAGATGAAATGGCAGACACTGCAGAAAGAGAGCATTCCAGATGAGCAACGACTGGAGAGGGCATTGCACAGAATTCATGAGCTCAAGCCTACTGCCTGCTTTCCAATTGGAAGCACACAAATTATCTGAGATCTGCAGCTGACTTTCCTCGCTCACATAGAAATGTTTTAACATTTGATACCAGAACTTCCATACACTTACACTGGGCTGGCAAATACAATGCAAGCCTCTGCCCTTCCAGACCAGCAGCTAGAGCCCAGAAAGGTAATTCTGAGCATCCCAAACAGCACTGAACAAATGCTCTGGCAACTGAACCAAGCTCCTTCTCCAAGCTCAGTAATGAATATGCAAACAAGATTTTAGTAGTTTTCAGCCCTTAAGACTGCCTTCACTTTTTTTTTTTAAAAAAAAAAAAAAAAAAAAACAGAAGCTTATGAATTTTATACTCAGTTCCGTTCCACTTCCTGCACAGCACAAGACTGAGCTTTTCAAGACCTGCGTTAAGGTGCTCCCCCTCCTCTTACCACTGAAAAGCCATTATTAAAACAGGTTTAAAACTTGTTTTACAAGCCTCTCACCCAGAGAGGCTCTCACCCTCTGCAGCTATTGTAATTAGCAAAGCCTTTCCACGAGGTGGCATTCTCTCAAGGGAGCCATGTTACAGTCAGTTCTGGTAGGAAAGTGCTTGTTTAAAAGTTTCTCCTCCAGTCAGGAGTTTCAGAATTCAGTCAGATGACAGCAGAATGCAAGCAACACAGCCGAGAACAGGCTAAGAACAAGTTTAGGCACCTCTCCTTCATGTAAGCTAAGAGAAGAACTACCAGTGACTTACAAACATTATTTTTGCACCACCTGAGTCCAGGTGGGCCCGTATCCTAAGCTATGTCCCCATATCATAAGCTATGTCCCCAGAGAACTTCAATAACTGCTCTATGTATTAGTGAGGTATGTGGGCTATACGTTATCAGCTCCGTTAAACAGCTCTGAACAGCCACACTGATGTGCTACACCCATTCCTCTTCCAGCATAACACAGAATCCAAGAGGTGTGTATGTCTGTCTATAGCTCCTTCACACTCAAGCAGCTCTACTGCAGTCCAAAAAGTTTCAAAGAAGCAGTCTAGTCAGCCCACCTGACTTGTCACTCAGTACAACAGATATCGCTACTATCAACTCTGTCCCAATAACAAATAAGGATGTAATTCACAGTGTTTATATTTACACACTACCGTAGGGGTGGGAGAACTCACCTCCATTTGGAGAGCAGCAGTGTCCTGATCATAGTGTCCCATGATATTTGGGAAAAAAGTCATATTGTAAGGCATTCTTGAACATCTGGAAATAGTAATTGGTTCACACGTGAATAAGCTGTGTCCTTGCACCAGAACCAAGAGAGAACTGTAAGTCACAGCAAACACAAGCACTCCCATTTTGTCACACTCCCCAGCTTCAGCACATAGCTTCTACCAGTAGTTACGCAGGCTGTCTTTCCACAAGGTTAAGAGCATGCATCTTCCTCTCCTCGTCCAAAAGGGAGGCGGGGAGCAGTGGCAGCAGGGACAATCAGGCACCTCGCTGCTGCTTTCGGCGTCTCCCCATTCTGACCGCCCGTGGGTCCATTAAACCCCTTCTTCCTCGAACCTGCAAGCTGCAAACGCAGGAAAAGACGACACAGCGCAATGAACATCCGCGGCACCTCGACGGCGACCACCCCCCGAAGGCCAAACTCGGCCCCCACGGCACCAGGCAGCTCCCCCGGGGCCGCACCACGCCCCGAGTCCGGCTCCGCTCCCGGCGAGGGGCTGAGGGGAGAAGGGGCCGCCCGGCGCCCACCTGCCCTGCCGGGAGGGAGAGAGAGGGAGAGAGCCGCCTG
>VXAV01006949.1:121555-154920 GCA_013399715.1 Alectura lathami | reverse complement strand
AGGAGCAGAGAAGGAAAAATAAAGAAAAAAAGAGAGAGCAGACAAACCTGCATTGCTGGAGCTTTCTACTTTCATAGTAATTCGCAGTAAAACAACATGTTCTCTTCTTGATTATAGGCTATCATGGGGGAGCAGCAGCAGCATAATACGCATTATAGGGCTAAATAAATTCTGTTTCCATGTGTAAACATGCAGGAAAGTAATTTGTCTTTATGTTGTATAAAATTATATAAACAAAATCTTTGGAATATATACAAATCCACAGATTTTTGCCCACAGTTAAGTCACCTTATACTTCATTGGCAATATGAAGGGATTCATGAGAATGTGTAGTGTATACTTCTTCATTCGTGGTAATAAAGTGACAGTGTGGTATGCAATGGTCCTAGCATAAGTGAAAATCAGTGTCACTTGAATTAAACCTTCATAGCTGCAACCAAAGTAATCAGTCAGTAAGGGGAGAAAGATGTCATGTAAGCCTATCTCCATGGAGTTTTAGATATAGAGGAGAAAAACATAGCGTAGAAAAAATTTATACTGAATTGCACTGGTATGGCTCAGCAAAGCTTGAATTTGCCTGCCGTACGAGGAAGGAAACCATTATTTCTTTTAACGTCACAGACATTCCAAATGCCCAGCTGGAGTGAAAGGTGCTATTACTTTTCCAGGAGACTGAGAGGCAGCCTGAGGACAGTGTCATTTATTGTCAAAAAGGGTCTCTTGGGTTTGCTCAAACATCTCCAAGAAGTTTTTGAGACAACAGAAATTTGTCTAAGAATTTGGTAGCACTGACTGTTAAAGTATGTGGGGTAAATGCCATTTGAATTCAAAGAAGTGAGCAGACATGGATTAGGATATCCTGGGCTAATAAGAAAAGATCGTTAATTTATCACTGGAGAGTTCCATGCGGTGTTGGTAAATGAAGTGAGTAAGAACCTGCAGCATCTCCTCCTGGAGAGCAGCTTTCCACCTGCTTCAGAAGCATCCAACAAATAAGTCCTCAGTTCTTTGTACCTGTGACAGTGGATTTCCAGGACACAGCATCCTTGAGACAGTAAGAACATCTTCTCAGTTAACCTAAGATGTGGTAGCCACAAGTAATTGAATACGTGTGGGAAGTTACATGCCTGGGCTCTGAATGAGGCACCTCTCACCTGGGGTAGCTGAGCATCCCTGCGGTAACTTCTCCTTGCCTAAACCATCAGTGAAGGGTTCTCTGATGTATGAAAAAAAGGCAAGTTTCAGATCACTGCAGGACCTTCTGAGGACACAGACGCTGTGATGTGAGTGTGGATTACACACTTCTGTCAGACTTAACTTGAAGGATGTTGAGTCAGAGAGGCAGTGCTGACATGGCCGAGAGAAAGGGCTGAGAGAAAAGTTTTCAGCAGATGTTGGCCGCGCAAGAGCCTGGAGACATTGCAGGAATTAACTGCCATTGCTTGCATCCTGCTATGACCTGGGCAATGGGACTTTACATATTCTCTATTAATACAAAGAACTACCTGAGATATATCTGCTTCTGTCATTGAGTTCTCCTAAATCAAACAATGTGAATTACGCTAGCTGCTTTGATCAAAAAGGTGTAACGTGGTCATTTCTGGAAGGATTAATGTATTGATTTTTTTCTAGATATGTAATTAAAAGTAACTCAGATGTTTACAAATTTACAAGAGAAGAGAGAAATGAAGAACATTGCCTTTCATGTGAGGAATATGGAGAGCTGGCACCTCTGATTCTGAAGGCAGCAGCCCTGTTGTAGCTCATCTTCAAAGTGTCAGGGTTAGTCCCTTCTAAAGCAGGCTAGCTGTATCCACGCTGCGGAGCTGCAGAGCTTGGTTTGGACCGTATCCATCAGGTTTTCCACCATCCCATCCCTTGGCCTTTTCTGGTGTGCCAAGTACGACACTCCCATTCTCATGCATGGCACGACTGCTCCAACAGACTCCACAGAAGTTGTCTGGACGCTCCCCATGCTGATATCCACTTACTGCAAGAACATGCTGCCCGCCATTGCTGCTGTTGTGCTTGCCAGCGTGACTGACTCTGCCACTGCTATAGCTGACTCCTACTCTTGAATGAAGCCTCTCTAGAAGAGCTGAAAACATGAGAGCAAGTGGGAGTTTGACAACTAAAAGAGTCATCATATGGGGAGGCTGTTGCCAAAAATGTGAACCATCCGTTCAGGTTCAGAAACCTTCACTGTGGACTCACCAGGACTATATTCTTGACAGTTTCACTGTAGTTCAGAAAAGATTTGTGACTAAAGACAGCAGTGTGATTGAATGTGTGTCTTTTGAAAGGTTATTCTTTTTGTGAAGTGGCAGAACTGACGCTAAAACGAGGATGTATGTGTGACTAGGATGTGCTAATGAAACATTTATTAGGTTATCAGGAAGCTACAGCTTTATGGTGATTGAAGGAAAACAGGGGACTGAGCAGGAGTCCCTGAAAGTACAAGCATAGGATGGCAGTAGAGGGCTTCCAAGTGCAAGTGCAGAATGATAGTAGAGGTGCCATGACTGTAAACACAAATCATGCGTTCGTGTGGTCAGCTGTTAGTCACTAAAGGAAAGGAAACCTGTTTTTAGGGATGACAAACAAGGAGCCTCCAGTATAAGTAGGATATGCTATATATAGCAAGTTCAGATATAGCATGGAATTGCAAACCAATGAGAAAAGAGCAAGTAAGCAGACTGTGTCAGAATCCATATAAAATGACTCTAACCAGACTCAGAGTGATGAAGAAGCCCTCCAGCACTGACGTCCTACTCCTGGAGGAGATGAGGTGAAAAACCATAAACACAACTGTCACATTCCTCGCAGGCTGTGACACCCTGACTCCATCTCAGAGCAGGCTGGTGCCACTGCCCTGAGGACGCAGAGGGGCAGGGCAGGAGCACAGCACTGGATAGGTGAGTGCTGAGCAGCGAGCAGAAGGTTTAGCTGAATCCTAACAGGGAATGAGCTGTAATAACTGCACAATATGGACTATCTTTATTAGTACTATTGTACAGACAGATTGATAGCGATTCTTCTATTGGACTGTTAGTGTTTTGCATAGCCTAGCAGTGCGTTCTTGTCTGTGCATATATGAACCGTGTTCCTTTAGTCACTATAAATTGTACCAACTGCTTAGTCTGGTGACCTGTCCTTGAGGACTGGCAGTTAAAAATCAGGACAGCCACTAATGAAGAACACAGAGAGCCCTTCTGAGAGCCCTGTGGCTTGTTTAGAAGCAGCCCTTTGTAGGCACAAGCCTGCAGCAATCACACAAGACCATGGTGCACTTAATGTGGTCCTGTGGTCATGCAGTCTTACTTGAAGAATAAAAACTGATTTTACCTAGACTGTCATTTCTGATACAGAAGGATAGTACTCACAGCTTGCCAATGACGACATGGACTGTGTAGCTGAGTTTACAGCATTCATGGGCTGAGCATCTGTGTATAGGTGGGCAGAAGTGTGTGAAAGTGGCAAGAGTAGTGCATTGCAAATGTGCATGAACAAATTAAAGATACCAGCGGGGCTGAGCTAGGAAAGAATCAAGGAATGTATGCAGAGTCGGAGGGCAGAGACTTAAAAGATGAGGGCTTGGTCTGCTGTTGAACAACCAAAAAGACATTTACCAGGAAGCCAGAAGGGAGGAGCTGATAGGAACTGGTTTTCATGGTGTGTGAAAACAGCTGTGCCCCAAGGGCAATGAGTAAGACCTCAGGCTGGAGAGAGCTACAAATAATGCTCAAGTCAACAGCCGTGAGATGCTGTGCAAAGGACCAGTGTTGGAGGAGTGGGTGTTTCAGGTGTGTGAGTCTTTCCTCTGAGTGGTGACTGTTAGTGTTAACACCATTAGATTAACTTTAAGGATTGGGAGCTGTTAATGTTAACCTTAGATTAGCCAGGAATAAAAGGTTGCCAACCCAGCTGACTACTGCGTACTGGAATTTTCAATCAACAAGCTACATACAGCAACATTATCCCTGAGGTTACCCTGAGGCCATTTTCTACAGGGTCATCACTACAAGGCGGTCTGAGCAAGCCTTCTAAGACTGTCAGTCCCTCTTCTGCTTGGTCTCTTCATGCTCCCAGGACAACCAGAGAGTGTCCTCCTGACATTTGTGGGCTTCCACATCAGTTCCCTGTAGTTCCTGTACCAGAGCAATGCGTACACTCGTGAATGGGACATGCCTTTTTTTCAAGATGGCTCTTTCCCAGGGTAGTTAGAGGATTGCTCTGCAGCTCACAGGAGCTGTTTGTAACATGCTGCCCATGGTCCGTGAGATGTGCCCTGGTGCATCATCCATGGGTGTACCAGGCTCTGAGGCCCCATCCCTGGAAGAGTTCAAGGCCAGACTGGATGGGTTCCTGGGCAGTTTGATCTAGTGGCTGGCAACCCTGCCCATGGCAGGGGGTATAGAACTAGATGATCTTTGAGGTCCCTTCCAGCCCAGGCCATTCTATGGTTCTATGAGGCTTGTGGGGTGGAAGAGTTCTCTGCAGGGCAGAGGGGGGCAGTCACAGCATAACCCGTACAGCTTGCAAGTGGCAGCTCTGAGGACAGCCCTTCTCCTGGGCCAAAGCCCAGGTTTATCACAGAGGGAACTAGCTGTTCTGTTCAGCGTTCACTGGCAGTCAGCACGCATATGTGCATGTGTGCAGTGCAGATGGTCTGGGACCGGGATCGAGGAGCAAATATTGGAACTAAGTGATTTATCAGTGTAGATTCACCCTATGAACACAAAGTACTAATGAGAGGGAAGTGAAAAATTCCTCCGTAGCACAGGCTGTGAATCTTCTTTCTTACCATAGACACAAATAATTAATGTGTTGTAAGAAAACACAGCGCTTAGGTAGTTGAGCAGTGATGACAGCAACTTCAGCTGCATGCCTGCTGGAAAATGTGGCCCTGTATATATTCTGGAAGTTAGTCTATTGCATTTATTAATTATTATTCCAAATTGTCAAAAGATTGCCATGATATCAATCAAAATCAAGGGACAGAAAATCCTCATTTACTAGGTGAGGAATCCCAGAGCAGTGAGGTACTGCATTCCAGAGGTGGGTGTAAAATTCTTGCCTCAGCCAATTCATTTAAATGTATTATTTGACCTCAAAGTGGTTTTGAATCAGAAACATGGATGATGAATACCATTTGCATAGAGCGCTATAACTATCCAATAATATCTAACTCACTACATCCCAACTGTTCTCAGAGGTTATCATACTACTTGCATGTGGTTGTAGCTGGACGATGAGTCAAGGGGAGGTAGCTTTGCTCCCATGGCTGGCAGCTTTGATCATGTGCTTTAGCTTCCCCAGGTCCACATATAAGTTGTATATAAATTGTGCATGCTCTCTATAATATAAGAATGTACAGACCCACATGCTGCAAAATTTGTCACATTATGCCCTGCATGAAGTTGAAAAAACTGTTTCTGTGGTGAACTAATTTGAGGATAAGTAGATGCTACAGCACTGAAGAAGGGCTGGTTTAGGGACATGGGCAAGATTCACTTCTTGGTATTTTAGGATCAAACTAGACCTTCATCCCTTGAGTCAGCAAACTGAAAATTAAGCACAAAGACCTGGAAAAGTCTATCTGCCTTGCATGAACAAATCCAATAGTTTTATCTTCTGGTAAGAAGATAAAAATATATGACCATAAATATTTTCATGCCTTTTGCATTTGACAGCTTATCATAACTGATAAATAACAGGCTGTGGATTACCTAAGATGCCTTTTCTGAAACTGCTTTTGACTGTGAGCAAATTGTTCTTTCTACCCGTGCAGTAAAGCCCCAGACATATTTCCCCATATCTGAGTACGTGGGTGTTTTGCAAAGGCTAATGGAAGTTAAATTAAAGTTGAATAATACTGATTATAATGCAAGAGGGTGCAAGCAAAGCTAATTAATACAACTGGCAGCACAGCTTAGTCCTGACCTGTGCCACCACTCTTTCTTTCTCCCTCAGCCCTGTTTTTTTTCCTAAGTACAGCAATCTAAAACAGCTTCTTCCACACAGTATAGCAAGCTTCCTACAGACAAACTTGTAAGGGCATCACGATTTTCTTACTCAGAACTTAAAAAACATTCAGTCCTCCAGAAAGAAAAGATACATTCTCTCTTCTCCCTTCTCCCTTCTTCCTTATGAACATTCTAAATTTAGGGTATTTCCTACATTTTACTATTTATTGCATTTTTCTGTGCAAGGAATTGTAGTAAATGAACTTGGGTTTTATTCTATTAAACTGACATGTCAACAAATGTCTTTTCGGGTGAATCAGCTCACTTTTTATCCTATGTTAATGACCCTGCTATGTAATTAATTTACTCATGGTCAGCAGTATGGCTTTTGACTCTTAACAATATGCAGAGACTGCCTGGGGAACAAAAAAAAAAAAAAAACCACCAAATTGGAGGACTTGGAAAACCCATGGTGTTTGGACAGAGCAAGATGTCTTGCATCTCTGCCTATTAGACCACCAAATCTCATTTCTTTCTAGTACCTATTCCACATTCTTCCCTGAGAAAATCTTGAGAGGAGATTCTCCAGAAGGCATGATTGCAATGTGGGATGCTCAGCCTGAGGACACTGCAAGTTTGATTTTGAAACATTGCAGAGTATTGAGTTCCTCAAATATGAGGTCAAATTTGTGTCACTGTGGAGTACAAAGGTGCTGTGGACACGTTGTTTACACAGTGATGCACATCCCATAACGCCTTATGCTCTAAAAGGCCAGACTCCAGCTAAACCTATGTGGTTTCGGTAGGTAGGATTGAGCCTCTCCTACACCCCTGTGGGGGAATCACTTGCAACAAACTCTCCCTTTGTCACCCCTGCAGCAGCAAGGGCTCTGCTTCAAAGGCACAATCTGAGCCCCAAAGTCAGAGCATCCTGTTCTTGGGGTCTCAATGGGCTCCTACATGTCTGACTGGTGGACTGCAGTTTCCTTCCGCCCCAAAGAGTTTTGCTTTTTGGCACATCTGAAGGCCATTTCTATGTTCTGTTCTTCCTTTTAACAGGAAACAAACTAGTTGCTGTGTCAGCATTTTGGCCAGGAATCAAGGAAGAACAAGCTGCTTGTCAAAGACCACCCTAGGCATAGGCAATTAGGGTAGAGATGATATTTCGGTGAGAGTAACCCTTTCTGGTGTTAGGGAAAAATATCTTTGCAATATAGCGTTAGGGGAAAGACTAGGGAAAAAAGTGCTACCTGTAAAATTTAGGAGTTAATTTCTACAGCACAGGTTAAACAATACTGCAGCTTTTTTCTCTACTCTGTTTCACAGTACAGCCAGGATGTTAAAAGCACATTCTCCAGTGCAGTGTCATGTCGAACGTCTGACACAGGTTCAGGCCCAGCACTGCCAGCCACGCAAGGGAAGGGACCGTCCTGCTCTGCTCTGCCTGGTGCAGCCTCGCCTCGAGTACTGGGAGCAGGTTTGGGTGCCACAACGTAAGAAGGACATAAAATTATTAGTGAGCATCCAAAGGAGGGCTATGGAGATGGTGTAGGGTCTGGATGGCAAGAGGTATGAGGAGCGGCTGAGGTCCCTGGGTTTGTTCAGCCCAGAGCAGAGGAGGCTGAGGGGAGGCCTCATGGCGGCCTACAGCTTCCTCCCAGGGCAGCGGAGGGGCAGGCGCTGATCTCTGCTCTCTGGGGACAGCGACAGGACCCGAGGGAACGGCATGGAGCTGTGTCAGGGGAGGGTCAGGCTGGGGGTCAGGAAAAGGTTCTGCACCAGAGGGTGGTGGGCATGGAACAGGCTCCCCAGGGCAGTGGGCACGGCCCCGAGCTGCTGGAGCTCGAGGAGTGTTTGGACACAGGGGTTGGATTTTGGGTGGTGCTGTGTGGAGCCAGGAGTTGGACTCCATGATCCCTGTGGGTCCCTTCCAACTTGGGATATTCCATGAGTCTATGACTCTATGTCACTGGCATACGTACAAAGCAGAGCTTTTTTGTGTCTGCAGCGTATCGTGGCAAAGCCCCCACTCAGAACTCGCTTCTTGATACCTCTTATGTATTTTTTAATATTCCCCTCATATCTGGCTACCTTGTAGTATCTGCTCACTGCACACTCATTTTACCTCATTGGAGAGGGTCAGAAGGTTCTTAGTATCTTCTGCAAGAAGGGGATACGGCTGTATCAAACATATCAGAAGAGTTTAGTTCCTCCTGCGGAAAGAAGAGAGTACAGCTACCTCCTGAAGCCCAAACTGAGACTTGACTCTATGCGTTGTCCCATTTGGCTTTTCTGATGAATGCAGCATGTCCTGTAGCCCTCAGTCTGGGTCTTACCTGAGCACTGAACATTTTCCCATGATTCAGAAGTAAATGCTGTGCTTTGTCTGAATATACACCTTCTCTATCTATTGCCATGCCATACAGGATTTCGAAACATTCCTCACCAGAAAAACAATTCTACATGGCTAACTTACCGAGTCATCCTAATCCTTGTCAATTTTTTTTTTTTTTTTTTTTTTTTTTTTTTTTTTTTCTTTTTTTTTTTTTTTTTGCTGTTTATCATACTTCCTTTCTGTGTCTTGTCTGAGAACATTCTGTACTGTGGAACAGAGATTCTCATCCTTTCTTTTTATACAGCAGTCTTAGTAATGAGTGTGACTGGTAAAAATGACAGAAGAGGAAGAAGGACAAATAGGTTTTATTACAACCCGAGGAGAAGTGGGGCTTTAATTACATGAGCACGTCAAGCTATTTTCCCCACAGCCATTAGAACTGGATCATCCCTGAAGAGTACAAGATTAATGCTGTATGTCAAATGCCTTTTTTATTCACAAGTTATCTCAGAGAATACCTACCTGGATGATGAAAGAAGGTAACTTCAGTGTTCTGGAAAATTTAGTAGAGCTGGGGTTTCTGTGGGTTGTGGTAGAACGATGATGTGAAATGGAGAATTGATTGTCCCTGTCGGACAGGTATTTATCTACTGCGTTCTTAACAAACTTGCCTAGATAAACTGTCAAAAACTTATTTTTCCTTGACGTTTTTTATTTTCTAACGTTAATCTTTCCAGCTTCCCCATAAATCCATTTCTTCTTGCCAATCATTGCAAAGAAAGGAGACAGGAATTCTTCCCATCAGTGCACTCATTTCTGCACTAAGCCAGCACACTTCCTTCGATCTTTCCCAGTAGACTGTCTTCTAGACCGCTGATTGCTATTGCTCTTCTGGACTTCCTTAAAGTGAGGGGCCTGGAACAGGGCTGAGTGCTTTAGCAGAAGCCTTCTCGAGGCTGAGAGAAGTGGAAGGGCCACCTCAGTGTGCGCTGCATTTCCTACTCGTAGAGCCAACTCAGAACTCTAATACGGCGTCTTACTGAGTGGAATGTCTCAGATTCCCAATGTCTCACTTCTGCCATTACAGCAACCATGAACTCTCCCATTTATAGTTATAGAGTTACAATTCCTCTCATATTTTACTTCATAAATCCTCTTTGGCAAATACAGAAATTTGTTATGTGAAAGACAGGTGTGTTAGGTTTTTTCAGATGTGACCACGCAGTCCATGAGCCAAAGTCTGAGAACATCAGATACAGAAATATTCCATAAAGAGAGGCAGTGCATATGGTTCATTATACCTTCTCAGTCTTACAGATAAATCAACAACAAACATGTAGGAATGGAACATAGATTAATGAACAGACACTTAAAAAAAATTATTTATTTCTGTTTTCAAGTTCAAGATGAATCTTCAATAATTTGCAGATAAAATGAGGGTACAAAAATGCTTCTTTTAGCTTAGTTTGAACCCCTGTTTAGATAAGTTAGTCATTATTTCCAGATAAAACTAAACCTGCTTTTTCAAACACCATTTCTGTGTACAAATTACATAGCTCATTCTTTTCATAAGTCATGTAAAACATTTCAACTCAAACATTAAAACCATTTACACTTGGGTGCCAGAATTAAAAACACAGCTCAAAGGCCCACAAAAAGAAATGTGCCTGAACTGCAGAACAGAAATGCACCTTAAAGACATTGCAACGTGGACACACGGAGACATACACAAATGGGTGTATACGTACAGGAATGTATCAGGAAGATAAAAAAAAAAAAATCAGTTTTCTGTTTTCTGTGTGATGTTAGTCATTTAGATAACAAAAATGCATGTTTAACCTACTACTGGCATATTGCTTAGACATTAATTGTACTTTCACACTTTTTAGTAATAGGTCATGCTTTCTACTGTTGCACAGTAAAATTGTGCATCTTCCACGTCAATGTCACACAGTAATGGTGCAATTCTGAAATAAAATGGGGAAGCATCAGGGAGAGGAAGAAGGAATAGTGAGACAAAATTACACTAAGTCACTGAGAAGATGAATTGCCTAATGCTGTCTACTGGTAACTGAAAATTCTCTCTCTTCTTTATCCAATGCCTGCTTTCTTTTGAATGATTCAATTTCTTACATATTGGAAGAAAATGTATTTTACATGTATATACATATCAGAAGAAAATCCTGTACGTATGTTGTATTGGTATTGTGGAAATATGTCAAAACAATTTTTTTTCTGTTTAAAACATGAACTAAGGCAGATCATAAAAACTCACCCAAGACTTTCAGTAGAAAGTGTTTTGTTGCAGTGTAGCATAGATATCCTCCTGTTCAGCCAAGGAACATGGAACAAATTAAGTGGCATAAGATATTTTGTGGGAAAACTACATTTCAAAAATCCTGACAGACAGGAGGAAAGAGATGTCAGCAGGTTGTTATCAAAAAGTGCATGTCTTCTAACGTGGCTATTTGATCTCCTGTATCAAAGCCTTTTATATTTTAAAGATACTCCATGAAGAACAGACCTTGCGAATAAGACTTTTCACTCCTAGGAAGGTCAACGGGAGCGAAGATGTCCAGATGACTCTTTGAGCTTGCTTCTTCCACTAAAACCAGCACAGGAATCTATTTTGAGGACTTTAAATTGTCCTGTGCAGTATAGGCTAGATTCTGTCGCCCTTAATTATACAGAGCGGTATATTATCTCATAAGCAAATGGATCGTCTCTACTGATGGCCGTCTTTAGCAAAGTAAAGAAAACATAAATATAACCCTATCTATGTACAGAAGCAGGATTCATGTCTCCACAATGCACTCTCAGTTCTATTAAGGTCATTGGGAACTTAGCATCAAAAGCTGACAAGCTATCTTAGACACAAGGTAATTTCAGTTACCACTGAATGAGTAAGAACGGCAGTGTTACATGGAAAGAGTTTGTGAGGTTGCTTGTAACTAGACATGTTTCATATCACAAAGGTTGGAGCCAGTCTTTGAATGCCCTGAAGCCAGAGTTCAGGATATAAACATGTTTGTGGGACCTAGAAGTAGCTGCAGAAAGTTTTCACAAGCAGACAGAGGGGCCACATAGGGCCTCCACAGCTGTACAGCTGCCACCCTGATGGGCAACGTGGTCAGTCAGCATAAGGAACATAACCACAGATAAGTAGGAACCAATCCAATAAGCATCTCCCGCTAGCCACTCTGTCACATCTCATGCTGTGAACATGAGTCTCTGCTGACTGTTCACTGGCAGACAGGGCTCTCGTACCTACGTGCTATGCAGCGTTGCTGCCTTGCTTCAGTTGTGTGACCCATGACGTCAGATGCCTCTGGTCAGCACCTCAGTATGAAGCAATTCCTCAGTGATTAAATAACCTCACTGCCAGCACTCGTTTGTTCTTGCACCTGCTCGCTCTAACATTGTTTCTGTCCAAGCCACCTCTCTGAGGAACAGCTTTTTATGGAATTAATCTTCCCTTTTGCCTTCTTTCAAAATCCACTGTACCCTTACACATCGTTCATTTCTTTCAGTAGATTTCCTGAAAGCTTTTTCCTCTCTCTGCCAGTAAATCCTTTGAAACAGGAGTGGGTTACAAGTTTGGCACAGATCTGGAATGGTTCATGGCCTGCTCTGCACAAATAATGCAGAATCCTGAACGTGTGCTTTCAATCAGATTAGTACATGGCCACGAACAATGGCCATCCGTTTCTACAGGAATATCACCGGGCTGCTACAGCCACTGTTTATTGTTGGAGTGAGTCAAGTCCCTTCCTGTCCTATGATGTTGCAAGCAAGTTGGCAGAGAGCCACAAGGCAGAGGGATAAATGCAGACAGCACTTGTCTTACGTGTACAATGCTGTTTTCAGTATTTTTTAGTTCTCCTATGTAAATGCGTAGCACAAGATCACTTTCCAGATAACATGCTGAACTGCAGAAAGCTCAGCACAGGTTCTTCTTCCCTTTTTAGGACCTCTAAAAATAAATATGTCTTATAAATACATATTCTACTATATGGAAAAATCTCTTACTGACTCTGGATTTTGCTTTGCCCTTGTATCGGAATAATTAATAAACAATTCCCTATTGCACAGGCTTGTTGCTTTCCAGGAACTTATTAAGTACTCATATACCTAGCAGCAAGTCGTTGAAGTGATCCTAATATGGAATAAACAAGGATTCAATTCCACAGTTCTATTTATAGTAATTTTCCCAAGTGCAAAAAGGAGTTCTTGCAGTTCATACATGGATTTTCTTCCCAATGACATCTTTTTGCCATGAACAACTTTCAAATAGCTGATTCAAATGGCCCTCTGAGGATATCCAAATATGTTTGATGGAGGAGGCAAATGAATTTAACTCTTCCATCTTCGTGAAAAAACAAACTCACAGAGAATATACATTATTACTTCTATATTGAGAAGTAACATGCTGAATTAATTCCTGCTCTTCAGTACACTGAAAATTTATATTCCTCTTAGCTGTATATTTATGATACACATGGAGTAGCGTGATACAGGATGCGTGCAATGTTATTAAATACATTCTGCTCACCAAATCTACTATAACTGATCAAATACGGTTAATGATTTTGTGCTGTCATTGATGGAATCTTATTTNTACGGTTATTTTCATTTGAAGTTGGTGATCATTGTTTTCCAGAGTCCAGCGAAGTCAGTCTGGGTCTCAGCATAATTATAGGGGCATGTCTAAAAATCCTAAATAGCCAGAACTCTACCTGCCAGCTAAAACTGGGAACTTCAGGTAAGGCTGGTCAATATGAAAGTCACTGTTTTTAAGACTGAAAATCTGTCAATATAGGAAATACATTAAAAGTAATAAAATATTAATATATGACAACTATATATAACAGACATATACAGTTTAAAAGAGATTTAATGGAAGCCACCTATGTATCTATTTCCAAGATATCTGAGTGTAATTTTTATGAATGTGAGCTCTTTAAATGAACTCTGTGGCTTCGAATGTACGCACTTAAACCCCTTATGTCTAAAAATGCAGGTTCCTTTTCCTCATTTGCTGTTTTAAATTGAAATGAGCAATACCTCTCATCATCCCCAACAGCAATGCAGAACAGGACACACACGGGCAGATAACATAGCACTTAGTAAAAAAGGAACGGCACAAATGTTGGCGTTTGTCTGCGTGGTGCCACCGCTGTAGACAAACGACACCCGAACACCCTGTAGTCTCTGCAGCTGTTTTCTACAAAACATGTTTCTGAAGGCACTCAGCATCAGCTGCCTACTGTATCCACCCGGAACATCTTGAGATCTTCAAACCGTCTGTGACTGACCACGTTTAAAGTGCAGCAAAGAACTCTTAGGTCCAGCCTCGCTTCTGCTTTGCTTTGTTAGTTGACGCAATTCTTCGTTATCCTTCTGTTGCTCGGCCTGATGGTTTTGGTGACATTAATGGTGACTTCTTTTGTGGACATTTTCTGTGTGTCCCGTTTGCTCTGTGAAAGTTTTCAACAGCACAGTGAGTAACACATGGACAGGACAGAGCCATTGCCTCCTAATTTATGGAAACAGTTCTAATTAATAAAAAGACAGACCTCAGCATTCTCCACAGTGCTGTGATGTGGAGCAACTTTCTCATTCTGCATGGATGCAAGTTTTTATAACTGCTTTAAAGCTGTGGACCTCAGAAGGCTTCCGATCAAACCTCTTCGCTATTATTAGCATTTCTACATGAGTGCACTCTGAAAGTGGAGCAAATCTGTTTTCAGTCTAGGAGTGAAAATTAGGGGGTCCTTTGGATGTCACTGGGAGACCAGCGCAACTATCTTATGACAGAATTTTCTCTAGTTTCTCTTAGGTTTCTTAAAGCACAGTTTCAAAATAACGCTTGTTTCTGATTGCATTTAAGACCTACATGCTTGCATATAAGACCTGTATATACCCTCCAGAACCTCAACAGGTTATTTGCAAACATTCAGAAAAGTCAGTCTGTCTGAGACATGCAAGTTAAATCAACCCTTCTTATGTCCCAGTTTGTCCACTTATTTCCATAAACAATGTGCAGTAAGCTGGATAGATCTGGCAAAGGACACTCATAACCGGACAGATATAAACACAGAGCGGTGAATGGTGTTTGTGAGAATTGCATTTCCAATGTTTCATGAGACAATTTGCAAATGTAAATAATGCCAGGTAAATTAAGAGCAAGTTGCCTGGTAATAATGTCAGGTGTAACAACGACTGGTAAACTTCCACTGACATGAGTGGAAAGCACGTATTTATCTGAGGGCAACACCCAGGATTCACACTGGCAAGCGCATGCTGCTTGACATTTCTACAGATTGAATATACCTGCTCGTTTGCTATCTACTCCCTCAGTGGTCACATTCACACAACGGCTCTCCAAAGACTACGTGTGTCATGATAATCGAAGCAGGTTATTGTTAGTTATATAACCTGGGCTCCATGTTTGCTTTTGGGGTTGATTGACTGTTAAGTTGCCTTCACTGTTATTAGGACCTTTTTCATCAGCAACATCTTTTACTTCCAAGTCCTTTTCACATTACAGAATCACAGAATCCCAGGATGGCTGAGGCTGGCAGGGACCTGCGTCTGTCCAACCCCTGCTCAAGAAAGGACACCTGGAGCAGGGTGCCCAGAACCATGTCCAGCCATCACCTTCATGGGAAAATGCTAAGCTTTCCCAGACACAGCCCACATCAGATCCCTTCCCTTTCAACTCCACAAATTGTATCTGATGCTATAAGAATCAGAAATATTCTTTCCACATGGACTTGCAATAGTATTTTCTACATTACTGAATGTAGAAAAAGGTGGGAGGACACATTCAAAGCCAGAAGGTCCCAGGTCAGGAACATACACTTTGCTGAGAAGTCCCACTACAGTCAACATTCGCACTATTAATATGTTGTGGAAATTTGCCCATATTTCCTAGTAAGTCTAAATGCAGAAGTAATTTTTCAATTGCTTGCAAATTTAGAAAAACAATCTTCTCCAACAGTGTGTCAGGCACGCACTGTAATTCTCAAGTGTGGCCAAGTCTCTTTCAAAAGGGATTGATGTTAGTTGTGTTCAACAATATTCAGCCTGACCAATTCATTTGTCCCCGTAGGCTAACATTTATGAGAGGCATTTATGTTTTTCCTTTCCAGTAAACCTGTTGCTCTAGATGTCATGCTGATGAATGTTGTGTATCTGTGTTTTTGGAGCTGCAGGATATGGCAGGGTTCATGTCATTGGGGAATGTTTCTGTGCTACAGAAGTGCAGCAGGTAATACAGTGAAGGTTTCAAACAAGCACAAAAGGACCCATGCGATGTTTGTTAGAAAGTCCAACTTAGAGCTGAACACAGATTGCATTTTCCATTTGCTTGGGCCTCAAAGCCTTGTTTTTTCATACATGGTTGTCACCCTGGATGATCCTTCTACAAAGCTTACAGTAGGTGAGGGGAGAAGGGCTGTGGCTGGGCTGTGTCCAAAGCCTAGTGACACTGCTGAAAGGACTCCCATTGCCTTCTTCAGGCTTTGCGTCCAGCCTTGAACGAACCATGCAGCACACACCATTTCAGCAAAGCAGTAATGAAAGAAAAACACATTCCCTTTCAGATTATTAGTCTAAATTTGCACAACACATGACACAGCAGGACTGAGCTGAAAAACAATAAGCCTTTTTTTTTGTTTGTTTGTTTTTTTGCCATAGCAAGTGCGTTAATTCCTCCAACTGCCAAATGAAGCATCAATTTTGTGGTCATTCATACAGGAGGCACTGGACCTAAATCATGCTCCAGTGTGGTGCAGCCATTTTATCTTATCACAGTTGGACTGCAACAAGGAGAACTGTCACAGAAATTGCGCTGAGCCAGCTGAGGCTAGTGCAGAGCACCAGGCATGCGTCACACCCTCACCTCTGCTGCGCGGAAGCTGCTCTGCTGCGGCGGCCCAGCTCCAGCGGGGTTCGCGCATTGGGGCCCGCTGACGGTCCTCTTCTCAGCGCTCAGAGTCCCCATGGTGGCTGGTGTTGTGGTTCCTCCCGTCTGAGCTGATTTCCCATCCTCTAGAATACCTAGGAGGGTATGGGAAATCATGCAATTAGTGCTGAGCAGCAGTTGGCAACTGCGGCTTCCTCCTGTTTCACCCCTTTTTGTGGCAGCACAAGCCATGGAAGGTGCTTCACGGTACCACATCCCACCTCCTTTTGTAGCTCCCATCCTTACATTTTGGATTATTTGCCCTTTCTCGTATATCCCACTGTGAAACACTGGCTCAACAGAGATGGAAAATGGGCTAACGCGTGCAGCACACTGGTAGCCTTTCGTCCACCGGCAGATCTCCGTCGGCTTCGGACTGTGGGACATTCCACACACATCGCCTGCATGACTGAGGGTTTAACTCAGGACCCAGAGGCAGGCACAGGAAAGGGCTCCCCTTAAAGCTGTAGGGGTTAGATGTGACCATGACGGGTGTGACCAATGTGGATGGAGAAATTACTCTATTCATGGCCTCAAGGATTTTTTTAATCAAAAGTGGAGGAAAGAAACTCAGGGAAAATATATTTCATACTGTTTTGACAATCAGTAATCAAATGAATGATCAATTTGCTTTCTGCTCCAGCTGAGCAGACAAGGCAGGCGTTGTACAGTATGATACTGACCAGCCTAAAAGAATTTTCTCATCTTATTGCATTAACAAAAATCAGTTGACATTTACGGTCAGTGCAGGGCACTATGCGTCTGGTTGCAGCACTGGGTCTGAAATCCAAAACCTAGGAGCAAGTGGGATGCATGACTGTAGCTCTCCATTTTATTTCTGGCAAAGCTTATTTCTACAGTGCTTTGTGTTCAAAGAGAAAATAAAAAACAAAAGCAGCTATTTTTACTATCTGGCAATGCAGGTATCAAGACTGCAGAAGAAGCAAGTAGTCACAGATTCTAAGGGAAAAAGAAGTGTGAGGAAAAGCAAGGACAATTCATTGCGGCTTGAAGTGTTCATTGTGCCATCAAGACCTTCTGCCATGAATCAGGTGGGAATCCAAGTACAGTATTAAGAATATTAAAAATGAAACAAAGTAAATCCTGAATTATTTCCCAGAGATCTGTCAGAAAAGCTGCTTTATCAATGGAAAGCAACATTGCTTTCAAAGGCAATGACTGAAATCAATAAAGCTTTAACCAAATATTCAAAGTCATGATTTCGGAAATGTGTGAAGTTGTTAAACATTTAAGAAGCCGAAATAGAAACTAGCAATTGCATTTCCCTAAGCAGTCAGAAGATGGTGTTAGAGTTTTCCTAGGACAGTTTAACTTGTGATTACTAAGAATAATGCTAAAATCGTCCACATTTTAATAGAAAAAAATCCATTGATTTGAAACTTGAAAATATAGTTTATTTAGGAAGCCAAAAACCACTTGCCTTTGGAATTTATATGCTGCAGCCAGATATAAAAATGCTGTTCTTACACATTAGGTAACTTCTCATGAACACCAGTAAACCTCCTCTCCTGCATCACCAGGAAGTCCATCCTTGCTTGTGTGTTAGGTCGTATGCCCTCCTGTCACTCCACAGTGCACAACGAGAGGCAGAGAAGTGACTTGGTGCAGAACATGCATAGTACAGGCTGATACCATTCAGAAAATCAGTATTCAGGAAGGGAGATGGAGAGGCCATTAGCCACATCTGAGTAAGAGCTCTAAGCCAGTAGTCACGGCATAGTTTGCTTATTCACCTTGCAGTGGAGCTCTGTGAACAAGTTGAGCACAACTTTGAGCAGGCAATGTGCTCTGGGCATCCCCTCCGAACTCCATTAAATGAACCTTGTCTGTTTCAAGCATATACCATTTAGGGGTTTTTCCTTTTGTGGAATCATCCTACTAAATTACTCTCCACCATGTGTCCCTTTGGCCATCTGCCCTCTAAATAAGTTGTCTTGTGAGACAGCTGTCCACTGAAAAGTAACTTTGTTATTAGGCACTTTATTGCCAAATGAACCTACTAACTTTGTTATTACGTTCATTTGTCAGAAGATTGTGATCTGTCTTCTGGTCTTCAAAGAACAATTTTTCTTACGTCAGTACATTTCTGGAGGCTGATGGAAAATCTCAACCCTGGAAAGGGTATATATGGTTCATTTTTTGTCCTCTGTTAGTTTGAAGCCTGAGCATCATCTGTTGCAGGGATGAGACAATTTCTCAATACCTGTCAGAAGTGAACCAGGAGTCAGCATCTGAGTCTTCCACTGTCACTCCCACTACATCTTTATACAGGTGACCTCACGATCACCAATACTAGATGATCTTAGCTGTGCAACAAGCTTTTGTATTTTATTCTGAAAGGTGTTTGCTACTCTGAAGTTAAGAAACACTTGACTGCAAACCACAGAGGATATTACAGGAAAGATCAGGAACAGATTGCAGCTTTTTAAAATAGCAACTATTTTGCATTGCTATTTGGGGTTTGCCACTTTCTTCTCCTTCACAATCTGGAATTTAAACCTACCAGGCTGGTAATGCTCAGAATCTTGCCTCAGTGTCATTTAAGCCAAGCTAACTGCCTAGATATTTGTGTCATCCCCACAGCACAGGTTTGATAAATATTTTCCACTATAGACTTTCACTGTAGATCTTCAGGGGAAATATGAATGAAGGGGTTCAGTAGTTTTGCTTTCCTCACTCTCCTGCTCTCTGCCAGGACAACAACTGACAGAGATCAGTGACTCTGAGGCTGGGGAAAATAGTAGATCTCATCACAGTGCCCTGGCAACTGTGAGCAAGCCTAGGTGAGCCTAGAATATTCTTATGGCTCTGCCCCCAAAATTGGTTCTGGGTGGTTTTCAAACCTCCACCCAGGTAATGGTGACCTTCTCCTTAGAAGTGGCTGGATGATGTTTTGTCCCCTCAGAGGTGACAGGGAGAGCACCCAGCGAGCAGCCCCAGAAATCCAAGCCTAAGGTATCTTCCCAGTGCACTCAGAAGGATTTGTTCTCCCAAGGCAACGCTTACTGTCATCTTCCTTTCGGCTGACTTCCTAGGCTGCACAGCTAACGCTTGTATTTCTTACCAGTCCAATAGAAATCCTTTAGGCTGTAGTTCAACAAACACTTCTTGCAGCAGCATCAGGGGCAAAAAAAGGGCTATTTTTAGCTGAAATCAATCCCCAGGCTTCATTGCCCAGAGACGCAAGCAGTAAGTAGCCCTGGTGCAGCTTAGGAGGTAGTGCAGGAAGTGGAACAAGCAGCAGAGAGCAGCTGGCGTTGGTGACTGGCACACACGGCCCAGCCGCTCACCCAGCTGCGCTCCCTCTTCTCATCGAGCTGCCCTGCTGGGCTGACTCCTTCGCAGGTGTGTTCACGTTGCTTCAAACCATCCCAGCATCAGAGGACACATGCACTGGTTTTATCCATTCAGAGTGGATTCACCAAAGGTGCCCGTTGTGTTTATAGGAGAAACGGTGTCCCAAAGACTTCTCAAGCAGGTGCAGGTCCAGAGGAGGGTGTGACAGGACTGACTGCTTACAAATAAACCTATAAAAGGAAAGTTTTTCCCTAAAATCTCTCTCACTAAGAAGTCTGATGGTTTAGACTGAATGATAATCTTCAACTAATCTTTCTTTTCTTTTTTTTTTTTTTATGTTTTCAAATTTAGAATTTGAATAGATTTTGAAAAAAAAAAAAAGCCCAAGTTTTTTTCAACTAAAATAGTGGCATTAATATACCGTTCAAACTTCCCAAAATATGGAAGTTCAGAAAAATTTGGATATGGGCAAAAATCAATTTCAGTTATTTAATTTGACACACAAAACCTAAAATAAGTCTTTATGATACCTGTGCATGTTTGAACCGTTCTACAGTTTAAATGAAGGGTATTTAAGAGCAGTTTTGCAATTGTATCAATATGTAGGGAACAGAGAGATACCTGAACTGAAAGGTGTCTTAACACAAGCATGAAGACAAGCGAGATAGGACAACCTGTCCGCAATAAATATCCTATGAGAAGAGCAATGGGAATATTAAAGGTAACATAAACTCCTAGGGTAGGACAAAGTGGATAGAACACAACAATCCTCTCAGTTAACGCAAAAATTCAATGGTATTTTTAGGCAGCTCATATAAACCATATACATGTACTGTTCATACCAAACAAATAAAATTAGATCTCCAGGAACTTCTGTTGCTCGTAATTAACAGTTTATCGTAACACTCAGACTCGCAGTAGGACACCAAGTTTTTCCAGTCTTTCTGGGATAACTGCCTACTTTCTTCACTGTAAACAATGAAAAATTCAACGTGTCCAAGCAAACATTAAAATTAGTTTTCAGAAGAAAGAGTCTGAACACTTCAATGACTCTGTCACCTCAGTTCTACTCCTGCTCTAAAACTCTCTTTATTAAATAACCGTAGCTATTACCATCAAGCTCCTTAGCGCTCCAGACTTTTAAGTCATGGATTAATCACAGGGACAACACTGCCATATTTTAAAGAACGTAAGTTTACTTCATAACAAAATTCTAGGCAGTAAACAATACTGTTCAAAGGCATATTTCAGTTCTTCAATGAGTCTTGAAAATTGTGCTCCAAAAAGCTGCTCAGAGACTTGTAAGCTAATGTCCACTTCAAATAAAGCATGCTTAAATCTTATTTTGTACCTCTTTAGAACCATTTAAATGGGAAGGGAGCAATCTACAAAAGATTTTTAAAGGATCCTTTCAGTAAATAGGATGCTCATCACAGCGAAGTCAAAGAAAATGGAAAACATGGAATTAAAGTTGTAGGTGCATGTTTCTGATTTCTTCTGTTTTAATGACAAAACCAAGGACAACATACAGATGTTGCTGTAGTTCCTCACACAGCCTGGTTATGCCTAAGAATTAGTGTACAAACCGTTCTTTCTGAGAAAACTTCACAAAGATGAGGGGAATGATTAAGATTATTAGGGTTTAACCCTTTCTAATTAGATTTTGTTATGGAAATTAAGATGATGTGAAGATGGCAAAAATGACATAATTCAGATTGCTAAAGAAAAACTGGATTTAAAAAGCAAAATATTAATTTATCAACAGTTGACACAGATATGGGGAAAAATGAGAATTACATGGTCAATTTTGTGCAGGACAAAAGATAAAGATGTGACTTCCTCACAGCTTCTTCTAAGCCTTATCTCTGTATTAGATAGCTAATACATATTTGCTAGTGATCAAGAAAGGGAGAGAAGCAATGAGACAGCAACATTTACAGGTAGCCCATAATTACCAGAACTGGACCAAACCTCTCCAAACCTGAACAGTGCAAAAGTACAGCTGCCTGGAACTTGTTGCACAGACCTAGTCCGAAGAGCAGTATCTCAGTAAGATCCAAGATGACCTGAAATTGCATGCTGCAATATTTTGTAATTACAAAAAGCAATGTTACAACAGCTAATGCTGCCAAGAAATTTGGAACGGCCATGGAGCCTCATAGCACAGAGGCCATGTTAATCTTAGCCATAAGGATCAGACCTTTGTGGAGAAAATGATTCCCCATGTTCTTGCCACAATGTTCTCCTACCTGACGTCGGAGCATCGGGTGGTGGCCACAGCTGGACACGAATCCTGACCCCAGAGTGCTGCAGATCTGACCCAACACCGTGTACCCTGTGCTGCCACATGGCACGGCACTCAATAACAAGCGTGTGTTTGTTCCAAGTGTGCCCAATTTGTATCTTTGGAATTGACTCAGACAAAGCAGCAAGGTTCAATTTTCTGGTTCAGCAACAGCTTTTTATTTATTTATTTATTTATCATAGCTGTTATCTCATGAATATTGCATAAGATACTGCTTTATAAAATGCCTGCAGAAGATACCAAGGCACACTGCTCGGTGAAGACTCAGAGAAAATTCACAGTAAAGAAGAATGAATGCTGTTACAACATGCAGCTGCTTCCAGAGAAAATATGTATTTGGTACCATCACTGAATTTCTTGCTTTTAATGTCACATAGATGGGTAATAACTATACAGCTACCTGTCTTCTATGCCTGTTCCGCTGATTTGAAACTACTCATGCTTGGGAAAAACACATACCTGCAGGACCGAGTACTGGTATGTACTTCTACAACGTAAGCACAGTACAGGATCCTGTTAAAAGGAACGGAGCGGAGGCCTGATGCAAGCAGCGCTGAAGTCCCTGCCTCTAGAGCAGAAGCCTAAGGGATGAGGCCAGATGGTCAGAAAAACTGCAGTAGACTTTTTTCCTAACACTGAAGAATTTAGAAACTCTCAGACATAGCAAAGAGCGAATTTGTAAGCCAGGATGAAGGAGCTAGAAGATCTGCAGAGGGAGGACCTGCTGAGACAAGAAAATGTCATCAGAAACAACAATTTGTATTTATTGAATCAGCAAATACAATAACGCAATAAATTTACTGCCCAGATTCTGAGAATCCAGAGTGATTTATCTGAACTCTAACATGGTACAAATTGCAGATGGTGAAGCAGAACAAAACAGAATAAAAGTACCTGCATTTCTACCCGCGGGCCTTGCGGTGCCCCCGGCTCACAGCCTGCCCCGGCAGCCGGAGGGGCTGCATCCCACATCCCACTGCCCGCAGGAGGCCTGCTGGAACTCAGCCTGTCCTAGGAGTAAAGGCAGCCTTATTTTCTGTTCAGAAAGTACCTACTTTACCTTCAACACTAAAGAGGTAGATAATAAATAAGAGGAAGATGAGGACATCTGTGTTCATGCAGGTCAAAGGACTCAGATACCAGCTAACAGACAGCAGAGGGCAAACCCTACTGGGCTCCTCATCTGGGCATGGTTTTGTCGCATTCAGGAGCCCTGTGGAGTTATGTTCTTCTGTAAGGCAATGGCATTAAATGCCTAATTCCGTACCAAAAGGACTGTCTCATGATGAATACATTTAATATCTTTAAATATATGTCCATTGGGGTCCTGGCAAAACTGAGAGATCAAGAACTACGGCTTGGTTTGCTGATTTTCCTCCTTCCTGCCACTTTATTTCTGAGCATAACACAAAAGAGCTTCTCAGAGATCTGCATATTTCAAAACTTCTCTTATCATGGCTATTTTGAAGGAAGCTCCTCTTTGGTAGATAACAGAAATTTTTAAAAGATTCTGAAACTGGAATTTAACATACTTGTGCATGAATAAACATATGAACAATAGCTCTGGAAGTCTGGTTGGATTTATTATTGTAATATTAAGATTTCTCTGTAGAATATGCAGAATTGTAGCAGACAAGTTGAACACAAGAAGGGCAGTATTAAACCTGCAAACCTTGATATTCCCTAAATGGTCTTCCCTTCCAGGTACAGGCAGATGCTAACTGTTTGCATATTGGAAGTTTTGATTTTGAATTATAATACAGAATCGTGGTACAACTGCCTTGTAAACAAACTTACCAAATTTGCAATGTGTATGAAATGGAAGATGAATACAAAAATTGTATTTACACCTGATAGAAAAACCACACTTCAGCGATCTTTGACAACATGCCTTTCACTGCAAGATATTAACCTGTTTTATAGATTCATTGGCCAGTCACACTGCAAGGAAATTTGGATGTTGTGAAGATTAAGTGATCATTTCAAAGACCAAGTCAAGAGATACTGCAAGGAAAACAATCTCCAGAAGCAGAGTAACGGAGAATTGGTCTGATCCTGAAGGGCGGATAGGAAATGTAAACTGAAAAGAATAGTAACAGTAATCAGGGTGCTAGGGAAGGACTTAATGACAGAAAGGCAACAGAATTTGGAGGACGAAAAAACAGATTTTAATAGCTGGAACAGGAATGAAGAACTGAATTTCCACTACATTGTGGATAAGAAGGGGCAACATCTTGGAAGAGCCTTCATACACCCGGAGAAGACGAAGACATTGATGGCTGGTTTTTTTTTAAGCCTAGGAAAATCCTGAGATTAAGAAACATACCAGTGCTGCATGATGTGCCAGAAACAGCTGTTATCACTCATGCTTCCAAAGAGAAAAATCAACATACAGACAGCAAACATCCAAAGCACTTGTTGCAATGCTGCATCTTTGAAGTACAGACAGCACATGCAGATATCTGTGATGGTTCAGTACTGTCCGTGAAATTTCACCTCAAAAATGATCTGCTCCATGCACAATGCCCGACTTCATGGCTGTCCAGACTAAGACAAGTCAGCCTGTTTTCCAGAGGTGCCTGCTTTTGGCTCAGGTCTTGTCTGATTCTTTCCTTTTAAAATGGAAATAAATAAAATAAAATAAAATAAAATAAAATAAAATAAAATAAAATAAAATAAAATAAAATAAAATAAAATAAAATAAAATAAGATGTTCCCATCACAGGAAAGCATCATGTTGGATGGAAAACAAGAAGCAGACTGCTGACCATCTCCCAGCCATCCTTACAACTGCACCCACCCTATTTTAAGGAAGGTTCTTAGTAGCTTAGAGTTGCAGATGTTCTCACGGTCTTTCCTTCTCCTTCGTATGGTCCTTAGCAATGGGGCAATGAAACATCACTCACTATGCTTTAGAATAATTTCCAGTACAGAAACAGGAAGTATTATTACCATTCTCATTACCTAACCAATCATGTGTGGAAGCTGAAGATGAGTAGATTGTGTTGTTTCAATTAATCATACCAAGGAGCAGCAACATATTTAGACAGACTTAATAAAAATCTTCATGAAAAGCATCTGTAAGTATATGAAATTTGAGCGAGATGACTCTTCGGTTTTGCTCACTGAGGTTCAGCAGCTGGAAATCAAAGCTGAAGGTTCCAGATATGACATGAGATGTATTTTAATGATGAGTGATTAGCTACTGGCATAATTTACAGAGGCTTTGGCAAAATGTCAATGACTGACAAGTTGTAAATTAAGTCTGAAGGTCCCGAAGATATCCCTACTCCATATGGGAATTAACTCAGGAAAGCCCAAAGGGCTGTATGGCCAGATGACTTTTCCAGCCTTACAGTCTATGAATAATTGAGTGCGTATTGATGGCTCGTGGTATGACTGTGAGCATAAAATGCTTTGCCCTAAGACATTTGTGTTTGTGGGACAAAGGTGTTGCTCACGTTTCATGTTCATCCTAAAATGAGGGCAGTAATGACGTTAAAACTTTATGTCATCAACTGTTCACAGTCCACTAAAAACCTCCATGAAAATTTTCTCATCTTTTCTCCTGCTGGTGCTGAAGACACTCAGAAACCACTCAGATGTGAGTGGCAGAAATTTGTACTTCTAGCACCGCAAGTGTCAGCTGAAAACCCTTCTGATGGCCCTCCTGGGAAATACTAGCAGTTTGTAAGAGTGACAACAGCAACGTGAGAGGAAACAAGGAGGAGATAATATCCTGCTGACACAGAAATGCAAGCATATGCATTGCTAGGAGACTGGTAAAAACATCAGCGCCTCAGTAGAGGGTCGGCTGATTATTTTGCTCCGCAGCAGCTGGCATCCACCCGAACAGGCCAGCCTGAGCCCACGATCTTCCAGGAGGAATGAGAGGCTGAGCGTAATTTCTTTTCCACCAGATGCTTAAAATTTAAGGCTCAGTCAAAGCAGCAGCAACTCAGAAACAATCTGGAGGCTGTCAGTGCCTTCAAGAAAACCTTAAAGTGGAAAATCCATCTCTAGCTGCCAATGCAGCCAATAAAACGTTGCTCCCCCATGTACCTGTTTGTTTTACTCTTAACCTGTATTTTTCCTAAACAGAAAGAAAAGGCAGTGTGACAACCCAAGGAAATGATTATGCGTGTGCTCATCAGATAATAAAATTGCGATAGGAACACATAATTTGTCACAGACAGTTAAGGAACAAGCCATATTTTTCATGCAAGTGCACTGCAGAGCAAGGTACATAATCGCATAACGCATGTTTTGAAACATTAACCACATATCTAGAAAAGAGCGCTGCTTTATGGGAGTCAAACAAAAAGCCTTACAGTAAAATCATGGCTTTGATCACAGAGTTTTTGTCCTACCTATTACTGTATTTGAATTTAAGACAAAGCCCAACTTCAGATCTCAGTATTTCTGATCACCATCAATTGATTTCATTTTAAACTGGCAGGAATACCTGAGACAAAAAAAAAAAAAAAATTGGAATGAGCTGTATGTTCTGCTTCAGTTAAGCAGAACATTTGCTGTTCTAGACTTGATCACAGGTATCCAGATTTCTGCCGCTTAAGTGCTGGATTGCTGCAGCATGTGCTCACTGTGGAAATTTAGGAAATTTAGGAAATTTTAGTCATTGGGCAATGAGGTAAGCTGGACTCTGAGTCACGTTTCCTGTATGAAATACATTACACTTCTTCTTTGGGACTGGCAGGCATCTTCTCCTAAACCTTATTCTGGTTTTCAGTGTTAGTTTTGAACTATACAATCCTAAACTGGAAAGTGTAGAATTTGAGCTGGCCAGAAAGTGTAAATTCATCCCCTCAGAAAAAGGAATTTTTAAATGTCCTGAATTGGGATACAGAGGGGAAAGGAAAAGGAGAGATTTTGCCCCAAGAAAGATTTTTTAGAACACCTTCCCCCTGCGAGTCCTGCAGGCAGCAGGTCTCCCTGACCAAAGCACCTAAGGGGGAGGAAACAGCCCTGAGTTTGCTGCTTGGACACTTCCCCTCTTGACGCCCCTCCGGTAGATCTTCTCCTGGCTAACGAGAGCCCCATGGGCAAGCACTAAGAATGTTCTTGTGAAAGATTGCAGTGCTGCCAGAAGGATTTTTTTCCCCTAGAAAAGATCATCCAGAGAGAAGTTTCCAAATAATCTCTGCTGCAAACCATCTCAATTAATGCTGAGCAGCCTTCCTCCTTTCAATGAAATCCAGGTGTGCACGTCGCATTTTTCGTGAACTTGTTTTATCCGCAGGTGAATGACTGTGCTGGGGTAAACTATGAATCCTAGCAGGCCTACTGCAGACTGCAGGAAAGATTTAGCAGGACTTGGCCGTTGTTTGAGGGGCTGAGAGACCTGGATGAAAAGCCATCACAGGATACTGGTGGTTGAACAATACATCCCCAGCCATCTCCTACAGCAACGGCGCCTAACGCAGCTAGCGAAATAGCAAGCTGAAGGCTCATAAAAGAGGGATTTTTGTTACCTGTCACTTATAGCTGATACTTTTTATAATATTTATCTTGCTACGGACCCTCCTTGATATATGACATCTGATATTTATTAAGAAGAATTTGTTCAAAAATACGTTGAGAGAGGTGGAGAGAGTTTGCTTATTTGTCCCATCGGGACATATTAATATCGCTGGCACGTCTATACCGAACCAACAGAACGCAGTAAATAAAAGCGCCCACACACCAGACAGTTACACAGAACAGCTGTGGTGCACAACAGCATGAACCTTCTCCCAAACTTTTGCTTCTCTAGCAATCTTCTCATAATCCAGCAAAAGGCTTCATCACATGAGGTCTCAATATCAAGAGGGCTTCTTCCATACTCAAAAATAAGGAGAGAGCTAGGAGAGCTTAGCTCTTAATTGCAGGAGAGAACTAGGGAGGGGTCTGATGACTCGGGAGCATAGAAGGAAAATGCCCCTAAGTTCTGATAATCTATTGAGATGTTTTGCTGCTTGCGATTGGTCTCTCAGTACCTATGTGCAATTAAGACAATGCTGAAGTGTCAAACTAGAGTAAAGATGAAAATGTATAGCTTGGAAGAATTAACAGCCACAACTGGGCTACAATATGTGGCTGCTACAGAAAGCTGTATTCACATGTAGTCTCATTTTTCCAGTAATTTTAATGGTGTCTTGTGGCAATGTAAATATTGTTCCAGGCTGACACCAGGTTCAATGCCGAGGAAAACTCAAGTATATGTACTGAACGGCGAACGGCAGCGTTGAGTACATTCAGGTCAGTGGGTTGACCACTTAATTTATTACACAGATCATCCTTTTAATCCTATTATTTTCTTCTATTGCTATCTAAGGCTCTTTATAATTCCCTGATTCATAGACTGATGCGGAGATGTCTTTTTTACTGGCAGAGTTATTGTTATTTTCCTATATCAGAGGCAGGAGCACAGCCGGGTAGTGCACCAGTGCTATTTCCTTTCTGTCCTGCCATTTCCCATTCCTCTCCCGCCGATGCGCTGTGAAAACTTCAGCTCAAGTCACTGAAGCGAATGGTTAATTCTTCGAAAGCAACTCTTCGGTGCTGCATTTGTGCTCCCAGTCCTGCCAGCAAGGTTTGACACTGGTGTGGAGTTCCAGGACCACACAGAGCCAGCTGAAAGGCTCTGGGGAGCAGCCCTGCAAGTCGTGCTGTAAGGAACTGGTTTCTGGTTCTCCAAAGGCAAGTCTCTTCTTGTTTGTGCTTACACCTGCAGAAACCCACCCTACAGAGGAGCTTTCCATGGACGAGAAGGCTATACCCACCCATGCAAACGTTAATACACAAGAAGTGGGTGTACAAAACTGAGCAGACACCTAAGAAGACTGCTTTCTTCATATTAGATGATAAAAATAAGAAGCAAAATCTTTCTCTCTGTGAAACATCTCACACACTGCATTTTCCTTTCTTCTCTGCTTTTTGCATTTTTTCTTGTTTTTTGGTGTGGTTTTGAAGGGTTTCTTCAGTACAGTCCATACAGAGTCTAGTGACAACTGAACTTGAAGGACAACGTATAATTAAAAACCAGAAACAGTATTAAGATGGGTTCCTTTATCTAATGCCATATTACTGTACCCAAGATCTGGATTAAGGCAGAATCTGGAATTACTGTAATATGCCTGCAGTCCAGGAAGATGCTCTGTTTATTCACTTTTACTGTAATTCTGAGCTGCAATAAGATTATCTCCTTAAAATATCACATGCCAGGATCGCTGTTGTAATTGTTTCATAAACATACCAGACTTTGAACCAACCTGTTAATACAGAAGCCTTGTAACAGGCACAAGAGCACGGAGGGATACTGATATACCCTGATACGCCGATACCGCTAGCAGAAGCAATCGCTCTCAGGCTCTTAAGCTAAAAGAAATTGTTTTTTATTAAACACTTCTCTGCAGCCTGATTTGCAAGAAACAATCTGCTGCACAAAGCACGTCCTTCATCTACAACCCGAGGGTTGCTTATTCCTTCATATTAAGCTTTTAACTTCATGTTTACCTGGTGAATGAAGCAGGAGATGACTGTAGCTGTGGTCAGACCCGATCGGGGCTGTGTTGTCATGGCAACTGGCATTCAAACAGCCCCAGTATTTCCCTACAACTGCATTCAGTCTCTCCTACTGTAAAGAATGGAAACACAATTTTCAAAAACTTGCATGTGAAAGGCTGCCACTGAAGCACTGCATTCTGCGCACTGAGTCTTGGCCAGGGGCTAACTGCAAGGACGAACCCGGTCTGTACATCTCGCCGTAGCCAGCAGCAACCATAAAACAGCAGAGTGGCAGCACAGTTGTGTCCTTTAGCCCCAGAGAAGAGAAGAATTATCCGTAACTGCACAACTATGTTAAGGACAACCACGCAAGCTGAAATGCTAACCGGCCAGACTGCTAGAAACTGGTAACATTTCCCTCTGAGTCTTGTGATGGATTTTTTCACTGCATTTTGTTTTTTAAATAAAGGACCCCATTCTACTCCCATTTCATAGCTGATTCGCAAACTTCTTCGTGAGGGGATGAACTGATCCTAAAAAGTGCAGGTCTCATTTCTGGCAGGTCACCAACTGTGGTTGTATTCTCTGATGCCACGATCAATTTTTTTCTCCCAGGTGCACCAGGTCTGTCTGTGTGACACATACTATGGATAACGCTTTTCTTTATGTGCTTCAGGAGGAAAGACTTTCCTATAGAAACAGGACAGGGACAACAAAAAACAATTGCCTTTGCTTTTAAAGCCTTAGTTGATACCATGAGCCAGGCAATGATAAAAAATAAATGAGCGTTGTGTTAGCTGAGGCACAGAACAAATGAGTTCAGAGACAGTCAATACACAGCTTCTGAGCTCTGACACAGGGGAATTATTTTTCACTACATCCTTTAAAAATTAATTCATTTTATTTGTATTTCAGTAACAATCTCCAGCCAAGAGTGGGGTCTCACTGTGCTGGTCACTGTAGGAAAACAGCAAGGACAGATCCTGTCCTAAGGAGTTTGCAGCAGATGAGCTCAATCTTGACTGTGAGGTCTTCCTGACCATCAGGAAACATGCTGCTTTATCCAATCTGAGGCACTTTCAAGTGTAATAAAGAAAAAATAATTGAATACAGAAGCTTAGTCACTGAAAAAAAAAAAAAAAGAAAAAAGAAATAGAAAGAAATAGAAACAAGATTGTGTGGTTTAAAGCCTGCTTGAGAAAATATATATATATATATATTTTTTTTTAATTGTTGCTACTTAATCATTTTATAAAATGCTTGTTCAGTACTGGCAGGAAATAGTGCATGTTAACTTCCCAGCCTACACACCTCAGAGTTACCGCAAGGTAACAGCAGAATACACACAGGTGTTCCAACATATCTCACAGTTTTTGTGCATTTTTTAAATTTAACCTTTTCCCTGTGGTTTGCTTGTGACCCACCATGACTGTCCTTGGGACCAGTCTGATCCTGCAGATTCTCCTTTCCTCACAGTCATTCCTCGTGCTGACACTGCCTCATGGCTGCATCAGACCCTCTGAGAGAGGGGGCGATCTGCGCAGTGGGCTGCAGGCCCGAGGACCGGTGACCAAGCAGAAACGTGACCTGTCATTTCCCCAGCTACAGCCGAACCTTGTGGAAAGTTCTCAGCTTGCACACCCGTGGGTGTCTGCGTAAGAAGCTGCTCCTTTGCAGTCTCATTTGAGTCGCCCTTTTTCCTCTCTCTCCAGGAAGCCACTGGCCCTATGAACAGCACATAACCTCACGGTTTAAAAGGAGTCTTTCAATTTCACCCCCTGCAGTGCTTGATGAAGGCAGTTATCACTTTTGTGCTGCTGCTCGCCCTCACCAGCTCACCCCGCTCACCGCTGCTGAAGGCTCAGCGCAGTCCTGCAGCAAGCTGCTGCTACACATCTTAGTGTCTGTTAGCAGCTGGTCCTGAACATGGGAAGAGCTATCTGTATTATTTTAGCTGTATGATAACAAATGCTACCATCCTATATGCTTTCCCATTAAAAAAAAAAAAAAAAAAAAAAAGAAAAAGAATATTAAAACCTAAAAAAAAGCAAGTAGGGAAGTGAACAAATATTATAAGAAAGGATCAGTTGAAACAGGAAGACAGGAAAAATGAACAGAAAATGAGAAAAAAATCTAAAGTATGGCTTCCTTTTTAATTTAATGAAAATTTATCTCCCAAAATGCTTGAGTAAAGATTCAAACATTTGGCTACACAGATACATATAGCTCCAATGAGAGTAGGTACAGAAAGCTAAATACACTATTAGAGAAGAAAAGAAAGATGTATTGAAATTTTGGGGTAGGATGAGATTGCTGAGATCAATAGGCAGCAGTTCTCAGCCCATTCCTCACTGCTGTGCTCCTGACCCTGTATACCATGTGCTCCTTCACCCCTGAGTAATTTGTCCCATTCTCTTTTCATGTTCAGTTACAGAGGATTCCTGCCTCCAGCTGTACCAGTGTCACATTCCATCTCCTCAATGCCCCACCATCCCCTTCTGCCCTTCCTTACCCTCTTTTGTCTCTCCCTCTTCTGCAGGTCTCAGCTCCCACAATAAAGCCACGTTTTCCTTTTTAAGTCTTAAACCCACACTTGACCTCATTTGCCCCTCTCCAGTTGCTGCTTCCTCGCCCTTTCATCTCTAAATTCACTGGATTGCGGTTTCTGGTTACTGGAGAACCTCTCCTTACTCCTTTCCTTTCCTACTCACCCGCTGCCCTACAGCAACTCTCCCTGAAGTGCTTTGTGACTTTCCAGGCACCCTTCAGGACCACTGTGCACCTGAGGCTCCCTAAGCTGCTGGCTGTGGCCAGCCTGGCTGTGGTCAGGCTGAATCTTGCCCTTCTGAAGCTGTCCTTCCTTTGTTCCTACCAGTCTGTCCTCTCCTTGTTCTTCTTTAATCCCTTCTGCACTGTTTTCTGGTAGAGCGTCTCTTGCCCTAATCATTTACTATTGCACTTCAGAGTTGCCTGTTGTCCTTATCTCTCGCATTCTCATCTGTAAATTCAATTGTCACGTTTCTATGTAGAATAACTTACTGATCTACCCCTTTGTCACCTCCTGACAATATCAAACCTCAGACTGCTTCTGGTTTCCCTTAGCCATCAACACAAACTAAACATGGCTAAAATAACAGTAGGCATGAGCACTGAGGTAATTCCTGCTGTGTCTGACTTTCGGTGCTGGAGACAACACTGTTGCCTGTCATCCATGCTTCCCAGCCAATATAATCTTGAACCCCTTTAAATTCCTTATCTAACCTTTTCATTTCTATACTGCATTTCATACTCCAACTTGCCTCCAGATTCTCACGATTCCACATCTGATTGCTGCAAAGTCTTCCTCTGGCCTCCACAACCACAGCACACCCTTCTCACCTCCCTCACTTTCGTATTGTGGTCAGCATGGAGTTATCCTCACCCCATTCCAGCTGCCTGTGATGCCCACCTCATGAATTTTCAGCCATGCACTTACAGGATTCCTTCCTAGTTCTTTGTAGCTCAGTATAAAAGTCTGAAAAGGTACTAGCTCCCACCCTGAAATGGCCCATAGGCATTTACTGCTTCATACACAACGTACAGCCTATCTGGGCAGCAATCATTTCCATGTTGTGTTTGTGCAGCACCCAGCACAATGAACTGCCGCACCTAGACTGAGAATCCTAGATACCACTGCACACTGAATACTTCTGAAAACATTCTAAAACCCTACATCAGACCAGAGCTCCTCATTCTCTTTCCCACCTTTGTCCCTACTGCACTGCCTTAGATGCACATCTAAGAGCATGCCACAAACTGACAAGAACTGGGAAATTCAAATTTGTCTGTCAGCACATTGGCAGGACACCATTTGATCAGCTTTCTGCTTTGCATATCACCCTAATGTGCTGTCATCTGGAAGAAGCCTGGTGTATTACTTCCTTTTCCCTATTTTAAACCTATTTCCTAAATGATCTGTTCCACCAA
>VXAV01006949.1:91499-120695 GCA_013399715.1 Alectura lathami | reverse complement strand
CCTCTGCCTCCCCCCGCCCCGCTGTCCCCTCCCCTCCGTCGCGTCGCCCTCCGCCAGCCCTTCCCCTCTCCCTCGGTCCCCAGCACCCATGGCCCCGCGGTGAGCAGAGCTCACAGAGTGGTGCAGAAGTTGCCCAGAGCTGTAACACCGCTGCTGGCTCAGATGAAACCAGTGACTCCGGGGGGACGCGGGCTGCCCTAGGGCTGGGAGCAGCAGCACAAAGCTGAACGCTCTTGTTCCTTCCCAGGGGGTGCTGTAGGGCCTGCAGGAGGCCACAGCAGGCCTCAGCTTTACATCCCACCCCACAGGTCCTGCTTTGGCTCAGGAGAGGCTTGGGGCACAGCGGGGTCCCGTGTCGCAGATCACCCCTGTGCTTCTGGAAGCCAGCAGCACCTCAGGTGTCTGTGTCAGGCCAGGTGCTGCCTCATGTCACGCCTCCCTGCTGCGGCCTGCCGGGACCCCTCACGGCTGACATCTGAGGAGCCACGTACGTGTACAGAAGAGGACCTTGTGCCAGCAGGAAGCAGCTGCTGTTTCATCTCTGGGATCGTGTTTTGTAGATTTTAAGACTTATTTTAAAAGGGAGCTCCAACAGAGATGTTTTGTTCCTCAGATTGCTTTGCCAGCGGGTAGTCCCCAGGGCAATGGAATATTGTGGTGTTTGACAGCAAACAAGCAGCCCTGACACACATCCCACTCAGGGCCTCTGCAGGCCCCAGGGGCCACAGGGCACATCCTAGGAGAAGCTGCAGGGCACGCAGGGGCCTCCAGGTAAAACTCGGAGCAGTGCGGTCAGCTTACAACACCACTTTGGGAAGTGACTTCCCAGAGAGAGCTGAACAACTCACATGGCAGCAGAACACCCCCAGAGGTTTTTGTTGTGTTTCACTTTGACTTAAATTTTGGAAGGAGCCTTACAGTGTGCTATATTTCTGCTCACATCCCTTTGCATCGCTTTGATTTAAGTTCTGTCTATACTCACAGGAGCTACATCTTCAGACATGGTTTCCCTAACACAACCTTCAAAGCCTTGAAAAGCCTCTGGCAAAAGAACAACGCAAGGCCTAACTTTGTTTTTATTATGACTATCACCACCAGAGAGGAATTAGCCTGTGAATGTAAAGCAGGATCCTAGGCCCTTATACCAAACCACAGCCATTTTCACAGAGCCCTGGAAAGGCTTTGCAGGAGCATGCTGCATCAGCCTTCGCTTTCCTGCTCTTGGTGGGACACCGAGCAAATGACTGCAGAAAAATAACAGTGCAAAAACCACTGTGTTCACACCTAAACTGCTGGGGCCATGTTTGGTTGGTTTGTTAAATCACTTGGATAACAATCAGGCTTGATACTTTTCACTGCCAAAAATTAAGGTTTGACAAGGTTCAAATGAACTTAAAAATCCTTCAAATAAAAATGTGTAAAGAAGTAATAAGAACAAAACATATATTTTAGCTCTAGTAAGTAAACTGATTTCATTTTCATCAGTTCCCAGTGGAACTGAGAACGACTTTTTGAAATTGTACTTCCTTTCCACAGCTAAAAAAAATTGTTAATTTTTGGTCTGTCTTTAATCAATTAAAAAGACTAAGAGAAAATCACGGTTTTGTATTCCTTTGTCAACAGAGTCAGATCCAATCAACTGTAAGTACCTCTGTCTAAAATCCATTGTGATTAATTAAGAAAATTACTTCTCACTGACAAGTGTGCGGGGCACAACGCAGCGTTCCCATGGAGTTGCACGCTTCTGTGCCAGCCGCAGGCAAACCCCGAGACACACGTTGGTTGTGTGAGTGGGCCTCTGGCTATAAAACACAATGAGCTGTGACAACTAAATACATTTTCCCTGCATGCTGGCTTACATGAAAATGTGGCAGCTTTAATAGAGCAGTATAACAGGAGTATTCACTTGATAATGTTAGTTTTTCCTTGCACTTAGGATTGTCATAGGTAAGAAAGTGGAGCCGAAGTCTGCCCTCAGAAACAGAAAAATGCCCTGCATCCAACTAACCCTAAGCATGGGCTCACCTGTGCTGACGCTGTGATCAGAACGGACCTGACAGTGAGGGCAGGTGGAAGCAGAGCAGGGGGAGGATGCTGCTGGCCACGTGAAATCTGCAGAGATGACAGTGGGAGAAACTTTATGACTGTTTTTTCACTTCAGCACCTGAAGTGTTCCAGCCAAGCAGGAGTGAGATCGAGAATGCAATTTTTTTGTCTCATTTAATTTGTCACGCTGTTACCGTCATGCCGGGAGCTTATTAAGGAAGAAAATGCGATCTCTCTCTATTAATCATTAGCACAAGTACGGCCTCATATAAATCCTATTAGAGGAGCTTGTACTGTGTTTTAGCTGGTCTGGTTTCGTGCCACCTGATAACTGCCAGCAATGACTGCTCTGTATTTGCCGCTTTCTGTGGCTGTGCTCTACTTCTAAAATTGGCGTAGGGAATAAAGGCGCAGGATGAGAAGGGAACGAACAAGAGAAGGGCCTGCTAGGGATTTTACACTTACAATTTTTTCAAAATAATTTGGAATTATACTTATAACAGATATGCAGACTTGTAGTAGGACCCATTAGTACTTTTCCCCCCACATTACAGAGTCAACGGTTTTGTATCCCAAGCACTTTGCTAGCTGTATGTCAGCTTTTAGTTTTTCTTTCAGTCTTTTGTCCAGAAGAAGCAATGGGAGGTTTAGGCAAAAGACATCCTGCCTGTCTCCAACTTTAGGTGGTATCTCTGCTTGCTGAATTAGATGGTGTTGAGCATTTACAGCAGGTAAACCTCTTTGTAGGCTGCCAGATTTTCATAAATCTGTTCCCTTTGCACAGGAAAGCAGGCAGAATCTCAGCTTTCTTACTTACCTGGGGACCCCTGCGGTCCAAGGGCATCATTAGGTGGGAGAGGACAGCTTGTCTCCCAGTTCATGGGTGCATCCCAAGCACTGCTACATTCGTGAGGAGGGAGCCGTCTCTTAGTGACTCTTGTAGCCTCGTGCACGGTAGAGCTCTCCCGTCAGAGAGCCAAAATGGCACAGAGGGGAAGACGAGGGTGGTTTAAGATCACTGGTCCAACCAGTGCCAGTGTGGGCCAGCTATTAGCCCAGGTTAGGCTCTGCTTCGCTTCTGAAACCAGGTGTCACCTCTTGGCCTGATGTTATTTGTGCAGCCCTTATGGCTTTCAGTACTATCTCCTACTTTATTCATCGTCATCTGAACAAAATCACCAGCATCCCACAGACACAGGGAGCAGATGAAAAACTGAGGAGCTCCCCAGCGCGGCATCTGCAGGAAGATGGGCTGGATTTTCCCATTTGGTGTGTGTGCGGTTCTAGGCCTGTCTTTGAGTCACTAGGATGTCACACCACAGTGCTGTGGTTCTGGAACCTGATTGCTCTCAAGTCAGCCTACAAACATACAGACACGGGAATTCTATATTGCTTGGAGTTACAGACATTCTGCATGCACATTAAATATTTTCAAGGTATGTACGTTATTTGGTTTAGCAAAACTGGACACCTGCTTTTCAAAACTTGTTCTTTTTAGTCAGGTATTTTGTGTATCTGAGGAGCAATAAAATTAATTAGCTGTGTTACAGCCATTCAACATCATCACTCTAAGCATGCAATATGCCTGGCAGCAAGCTTACTCCTGAAGCTTTCACACCTTATACGTGTCAGCTTTCTTACTGACAGGTAGGCATTTACCTCAAGGAAATGATCTAGCATTCATCTCTACTGCCATGAGTACTTGTAAAATATTATTTTCTTGGCCTGATTTCTGAAATATTTCTCTGAAACAATTTCCAAATACGTACCAAATGATTTCCACAGTACTGTGGATTCCTTACGCATATCTTCCAACAAGGAAACATTCATCTTACATGGCCATTTAAGAAAGTTTTCAATTTACTCTTTATTCTTGCTGAAAATATGACGTTCAGTCTTAGCTACATCTGAAGGTTTGGAGAGATGTCTCCCAAAGGCTCATAATCAGAAAAAGTTAATTATCCTGCCCTTCCACTTCTTTTCATGATTAAAGATGACTCTGAAATAGAACATCAAATCCCAATACTAGATAGAAAGAGACTTCAAATTTCCACATCCAAGACTGCCAATTTAGTTTCAAATTAGATTAAACCCACCAGAAGAATAGCTTTCCATCTTCCTGACTGTGAATAACTGTGCCCCAGCAGCACTGAAATTTCTCAAGATGATGAACTGTCATGAAAATTTCAGTCACCCAAACTTTCCAAAGGAAAGTCCCCAGCTGGGCTTTGCCCCTGCCCTGCACGTCCTCTGCTCTACTCTGCTGCAGCTCGCCCTTCCTGATGAGCCCCCACATGATCTTGTCCAGTGCTGCATGCAGACAAATCTTCAACATCGGTACATGGAGAGACTTTAATTTCACCTCTGTCTAATTTCTAAAAAGTTGGGGTTTAAAACATGTTATAGTTTCATTGATTTTAGAAATAAGGTTGGTACCTTTGCATTTGGAAGGCAGCATCACCCTGTGCTGCGTGAGCTGTGACCAATGGCATTCCAGCACGGCGAGTGGATGGAGATGGCTCAGCAGAGCAGAGATGTGGAGCTGGGTGATGATGGCAATGGGGCTTTCAGGAAAGTAGGGTACTAGATCTCAAGAATGCAAGCAAATGGTCTCAAGTTGTGCTATGGGAGGTTTAGATTGGATGCCAGGAAGAAAGATGCATTGGAACAGGCTGCCCAGTGAGGTGGTGGAGTCCCCATCCCTGGAGGCATTTAAGAGATGTGTGGAGGTGGCAATGAGGGACATGGGTTGGTGGTGGACATGGCAGTGTTAGGTGATGGTTGGACTTGATTATCTTGAAGGTCTTTTTCAACCTCTATGATTCTGTGATTCTGCGTAGGGAGAACACTCTTGCTGATGGCTGGATGTATTTGCCCTTGGACAAAATGTATTCTCAGACACTTTCCTGCAGGTTTGGCCATGCTACTTTGTAACACTGAGCGCTGATGGATGTTGGCAACAGCCATTGCCTTCAGCCCAGTGTTTGAAGGGCATGAGAACCTCTAGGAGGTGCACATCCAGCAAGGCAAGGCCAGGCTGTGACAAGCAAGCTGAGATCTCCTCCCTTTTGGAGGCAGTAGACTGTCACCTTCCAGCCCCTTTTGGTGTCCCAGACCTGTTGAAATAAACTGAAGGTAGTGAAACAGGATTGTTTCCTGGGACCAAATTTGTCACCTGTGCACAATTCGTTATTTAAGGGCGTCCCAACAGCCGAGGAGCCCGAGCGCAGCAGATCCAGTGCGATCTCTGCAAGGTACAGCCAGGATAGCACAGAGAGAGGCTTCAAAAGGCTCACGAGGGGGATTTGTGGGTGGTACCCACAGAGGAGCGAGCTGATGGATTGGTCCCAAGCAGGGTGCAAAGCAGCCACTGGCCTGGGCACCAGCCGTGCAGGCACTGGGGGCTTCAGATGAAGTGGCAGCACTGCAAGGTGGTGGATTTGCTCCCACTGCCCGAGCCTTGCACAGCTCCTCTGCATAATCGCTTTTCTTTGTGCTCCATTCCAAGACTACAGTTTGTCCCTAATTAAGGAGGTAAATCATAAACATAGTTATGAACTCAATATTTTATGGCACTGAGTAGCATCCTGGGTGGGAATTTATCATTTAAAATGTTCCTGGCAGAGTGAATCTGAAATTTTATGGCCCTAATGCTGAAATCTTAATTAAAATAACTTTGACTTTTCCCTTCAGCTGCGTTTGAGCAGGTACTGCTATGTTTTAACTGCTTATAGGTAATTCATTTGTTTTGCTACAGACTTGATGCTATAACAGCCCAAAGCAACGGCACAGTGAAATCTAAATGCAATTAATAAGGCACTAAGCACACGGCCTGCTGGCTCTGTGCTCCGCTAGGAGAGCTGTGTGAGTGGGGGGAGCTGCTGATCCTGTACACACAGGGTCCATTCTGCCTGCCGTAAGCCTGACCGAGTACTTTCCTCTCTACTCTCCTTATGCTTTGCATCCATTCTCTGCTGTGCCAAGAGGATGGAAAATTAGGAGAGGAGAACTGGCAGTGTTTGATTACACTGATGTTATCGGTGTATTAGGAAGGAGCTCGATCAGAAGTAATCATGCTGAATTTCTAAATCCTGTTTTATAGTTTAATAATCAAAATGATTTAAAACAACAAAGAGAGATCATCCCCATTCAATAAACATTTAGAGTATTTCTAAGCTTTATCACAACTTAACTCAAACATCCCTTGCTGTATGAGATTTTCTTTTAGCTCCAGTGCTTCTGTCAAGGTATTTTAAAATGGAATTGAAAACTTACCTGAGTACAATTATTCTGCATTTAATCTCATCCTTTAAAAACTGTAATTATGGCCGAGCCTGTCTTGCCACTCATTTCCTCTTTTACTCTGCCTAAACAGTGTTTTGTCTACAGCAGCTTCACCGTGAGACCCCTTGGAAGTTTTCTCTTTGATATGATGTGGTCAGTCCCGGGAACTGGGAAAGCAGTTGGGAAAAGGAAGCAGCAGTCCAGCAACGCTCACAGCACACCGCTTTTTAAACAAAGATGTGAAATGCAACTGTAAATATTGTGAGGTCTCAGCCATTTCAGTTTGGTACACAGGCTGTGAGTCACTGGCTGCTGCATGGTGCCTGTGTTTGCAGCGTGTGTCAGTGCAATGGGAGAAGGCAGATGATACCGCTATTATGTGAAATCGCTGCCACCCACTGCAGTGACTCACCAAACGTCACCCAGCAGGATTTACCTCAGCTTCAGAACACATCTCCGTTATCCAGGCCCGTCTCGGCAGGTTATTTGTTTCTTCCTCCCGGTCCTTCTCCAGATGATGACAACACGGCTATGTGCTTTTCTACCAGGGGTGGCACAGGGCTGGAGCCTCTGCCTCCCCATTTTCAATTTGTTTGGCAGAACTGATTTTCTGGCACTTCTGGAGAGTGTGGAACTGCAGCTCTGTAAGGGCAGATTTTTCCCTTGTCAATGAATGGCTGAGCCCTTTCCTGTGAGGAAGGTTTTCTTCTTAGGCTTCAGTTGCCTCTGCTAAGGGCAAGTCCATCCACAAGTATCTTAAAGCATTGACTCATCTGCTGAGTGAACGCAACCAAGCCCCGATCTCCATTTGCCTCAACGTGTCCGTGAATGGTGATGATTCAAGGGCTGCTTAACCTAAGAACAGGGTCAGACAGACTCCATGGTCTCAGTTTAGATTTCCTCCTGCTTCTATCACCCATGGGCAAACAAACTGCAGAGGGAAGTGGGTCGGGCTTGGGAGGGAGCATCTGGTTTGGAGCAGCCAGCTGCTGCCTAGCGGCAGCATCGCATCTCACTACTGTGGGAGCACTGCAACTGATCTGGGCCTGTTAATAATATAAAATAATTAATTACATTCTTATTTGTTTGAGGAAGTTGATTAAATTATTTGTTTCCTGATTCTCGGCTCTGCCATACTTTGTGTATAAATGCAAGGGACATTTAAAGTTACTTCAGTATTTAAATTAAATCAAAATTAGAGGGATTTACAAACTGGAACATCTCTGGAAATGTGGAGTTCTGGCTCTGTACCTGATTTCTCAACCCCCAAGAAAACATAGCATCCCAGTGTTGGATTGCTGCCCAAGTAAATATATACAAATTTAATACAGCATGTAAAAGAAAAAAAAAAAAAAAAAAAAAAAAAAAGTAATGGCTAAAAAATTTTCATAAAACATGGAGAAAGTACTGAGAAAGCTTTTCTGTCTCTGCACAGTGACAAGACCCAATTCCCCATACAGAGCAGCAGGCAACCAGTGCTCTCGGGGAGGCTGCTGCCACCCACCAGGCAGCATGTCGCCTTTGGCCACCCAGTCCTGAGAGAGCTGGGAAGGACTGGTCCTCACCGAAGCTGCTGAGTCTGTCTGTCTGTCTGTCTGTCTGTCTTCTGTCCTGCTCCGGAGATGCCAGCACTCCCTGGCCGTGTTTTAAAGTTTGCCTTCACCCATTTCCTCCATTGCTAATAATGGATACTCTAGGGTCTGGCTCTGTCCAAAGGCCAAGGCACAAAGAAAAGCCCTCTGAGAGGAGCTTCACTCAGCTGACCTATAACCCAGGCCACACACTCTGGAATGTGATGTTTCACAGGTGTCTCTCCCAAGCTTTTCCACATTCTTTATTAGACAATTTCCATACATGCTTTTCCCTTGCTAGTACCCAAGCCCATGTCAGCTTTTAACAGTCAGAAAGCTTTTATTTATTGTAAGAAACTTTTTGACCTTCAGACCCACAGAAAGGAACACATCACTTAAAAAATCTCATGAATTTACTTTTCCCTAGGAATTGTTTGCAAGTGAAATCAGGCTTTCCTACTCTGACTGCATGCCTTTATCTCCTTTTTAAACAGCACTTTGTAATTACAGCTAACCAAAGATAGGCCTGTACAAGAGCTTCCCTACAACCAGAAAGACGTGTCCCGTCCCCAGCTGAATTCCTTTCAAGAGACCATTTTCTTCTTGCCTACTCAGCACTGACATGTTGAGCAAAGAGTAATTCCTTTTTATTGATTATTGCAAGCTTCATCATTGTGTATTTGATAGGTTTTGAAAATCCACTTAAATATAAGTAACTTTTTATCATAGAATCATAGAATCATAGAATGGCTTGGGTTGGAAGGGACCTCAGAGATCATCTAGTTCCAACCCCCTGCCGTGGACAGGGCTGCCAGCCACTAGCTCACTAGATCAAACTGCCCAGGAACCCATCCAGCCTGGCCTTGAACACAGCCAGGGATGGGGCAGCCACAGCTTCTCTGGGCAGCCTGTGCCAGCGCCTCACCACTCTCTCAGTGAAGAATTTCTTCCTGATGTCCAACCTAAACCTCCCCTCTTCCAGTTTTAGCCCATTCCCCCTTGTCCTACCATTATCCACCTGTGTAAAAAGTCGGTCCCCCTCCTGCCTGTAAGCTCCTTTCAAGTATTGGAAGGCCGCAATGAGGTCTGCCGTTGATCAGTATGGTAAATTATCCCAAGTTTGAAAAAAATGATATACAATTTTTATTTATTTGTTTGTTTGTTTGTTTACTGTGGCATCGCTGAATGATCGAATGATTAGCTGAGGTTTCTGCTTTTTTTTTTTTTTTAATTTAAGCATTTATGAGATTTCAGTGTAAGATGTTTTGAATAATTTCTGCTTAGAGCATTATGACACTGCTCTTCTTCAAAAGTAAAAACTGGAGGATCTACACATTGTATAAGAACATGCAATTTTTAAGAGTTAGATTTTCCTTATGAGCGTTATGAGCCTTTTTACTGCTTTTTTTTCTTTTTTTTTTGTGGCATTTTAACAGGCAAACCCTGCCTTCTATCAACATGGGAAGAAGTCTGTTTACTAGAATACAGGTGATCACAAATGGCCAAATGCCTAAAATTTTGTGCTAACAGAGACCAGGCAAAACTGAGGCATGCTTTTATTTTCAAACAGAGAGGATGGCACTGGAGGAATTTCAGTAGGGCTATGGCTTACTGAAGCATTTGGCTCTTTAGGACTACGTGTTTTACCAGCAAATAAGCACCAGTGCAGCGAGCCATCCTGAGCCAGCTGCAGAAGTTAAGTGTGGAAATATACTGGGTTTTGCTATGTACAGTGGTCCTGTGGGGCTTAAAGCTACTCACTCTAGCTTTTGTCAAGTGAAACTTGAATACAGCATAGATGTTACATAAAAGCTTGAAAGCTTCAAAAGTCACCTTCTCCTAAGAATTAGCTGTACCTACTGTTAATACTCGGTTTTTAAAGGCAAGATGTCTGTGTTACTGATGTACAAAAACTATGGGAGAAGTTCTCCCATGGCAACATGAGCTTTTCTTTATCCACCTTCCACTGCATGCTTTGGATCTCCTGCTGGTCTTCTCCCGTGGTACAGGAGACGAATTCACCACGCTGGAGCTCTTTACTCCAGAGGACATCAAGAGCTGCGGATTAAAATAAATTTGGTCTGCCTTTCTGACGTTCTTGGATATCAATGTAGCGCATGAGGGAAAACACAACAGAGCTGTGGAGTCTGATCAGTCCCAGACCCAGAGGCCAGGGAGAGAGGCAATCAAGCTCTGTTGATTTCTGGCAGCAAAACTCCCCGTGCAAAACCATCAGGAGTCCTGCTCAAATTACATCAATATGGCCACAAGGGGAGGTTAGCACAGTCACTTCTGTCCCTGTTAAAGGAGCAATTTTCCTCTCCTGCCCTTCAGGAAAAGGAAAACCAGAGGTCTGTGCAAGATGCATGCTGATGACAGTGCGTGCAATCATCACGCGCCTGTGAGACAGGATCCAATGTCCAAGACACGGAGGAGGAGCTCATGTGTGACCACGGCGTTGGCCACCTTGGGGCTGCAGAGGCCTCGAGGCCTGTGCTCGCATGTCGCCTCGGCCCGCTGCTCAGCATTCTGGGCCCGCGGCCTGGCCAGGGCACTGCAGAGCAACTGCTGGCACCAAGACAGGCCAGAGAGCAGGAGAGCCAAAATTCAGCTGAAATCAGCGTGTTCCTGCATGTGCATGGAGGAAAGGGGAAAATGGGTTGAAGTAGAGAGGCCAGAGAAAACGAGCTACCGTCCATGCAAACTTACAGAAGATCTCCCAGAAGTAATCATGAGGTTGCCCTGAGTGCGATGAATAGACAGAGACTAAGCGGTTAGTTCAGTAAAACATCATTCTTCATCTGATGTCACCTAACATAGGCAACTGCCACCCATTCATGCTGAGAACATTCCCTGAAATTTTGGAATTACTCAGCTGCTGTTTTAGGAGATGCTGTGCTGCAGACCAGAACAACACCGCAGGGCATCACCTCGCTTCTCCGGTAAGCCTACAACGAGACTTGCTTCAACACACAGATTATTTATTAGCAGTTTTACCCAGCCCCTGGGAGCCCTTACCATGCACTGCGGGTTTGTTGTGCCACATCTGCGCAAAGAGAGCAGTGTGATTCACCTGGCCCTGGGAGATTGCAGGATGATAATGGCTGGGCTTGGTTGTTGTTTACAGTTTACATTCCTAAATGGCTGAGGCAAAGTGATGAGCCTGAATCTGCTGTCACTGAGCACCAGTTTACCACCCATACAACACCCGTGCTTTCGGCTTGTGGCTGGGTTCACATGCAGCAGGGTGGCATCATCACCTTTGTTTCATTCTTTCTGTGTGATTCATCATAAGGATAGGGAGAAAAAAAAAAAACAACACACATTTAAATAGCTTCAAGAACAGTTAAAAAGCAACAACAACAACAACACAGAAAGCTTCATCTTAAAGCTGGCCAGCATAACACTGCAGAACAGGGGTTTGTGGAGAGCTCTGTGTAAGGACCGCAATGGGCTGGACACAGCAGCGTGGAAATGCAGTGCTTGGGATTCACCTGGAGATTCTGACACCTAAACCTACCTGTGCCCTGCTACAGTCAATGGGGATCCCATTAACAGCTTGGAGAGCAGTTAACAGCTTGCCCATTTGGAAGGGGTTCAAGTCAGGCGGATAAGAGGAACACCAAGCGCTGTGTGCTGTGCCTGTGACTGGCCTGCCGCCACCCACCCAGGAGGACATGGGCCTCCTGTAGGTCCCGCGTCTTACATTCCCAGCCTCTTGGGGCATTCCAGCTGCCCTATGGCACGTCAGGTGGCAGTGGACCTGGTTACACAACCATAGCTAGCTCTGCAACTCCGGTTGTCTATAGAGAGCCTGGGCTTCCTGTGGGCACACACGTAGACAGCGCCAAGGGTGGTGCGTCTGGAGCTGAATCTCATCCCCTGTCTTGCTTGGTTAAACGGCCTTCAGTCTGCTGCCTCTGCTCTTTCCGTTACTTCCCAGGTGTTCCTCACAATAAAGACGCCTTTTCCATGTTACACAGAAACATTGGACACTTCAGGATTTATTGCTTTGAGATGTTATCACCTGCAATGATTTTCTTAAATCAAGACATGGCAATGTGTTAGTAATTACATGAAGAAAAATGAACAATATTAGTGCTGTAAAGCAACGGACCCACTTGTAAGGATTGTTGTGAAATTCACATTTATCTTCTTTTAAGACTCAAATTTCACAGGTTTGTTTTACAAGGAAGGAGTTCAAGAAGAAAAACTTCCCTACATAGGTATTTTAAGCTTAAGTGGGTTTTGCATGATTGTTCAGTTTCCACCGTTAAACTCCTTGGGGTCCTTGAATGAGATCTAATGAGAGATACAAAGGCCTGAACGAGGTAACTGAATTATCTTCCAGCAAAGCAGAGCCGCAGGAAAATTATAGGCTTGGTTCACCATTTTGAGTGTAATCCTCATCTGACTGGAATAAGTGGCATGACTTTCATTAACTGAAATGGGGACAATATTTGATGCATTCGGTTCAGCTTTTTCACTTTTGAAGCTCTAATGTTTGAAGTACTTATATATATATATATATGAGTATTTTTATTATTAAAACTACTATTCTCACCTCACCACAAAAGAATAATTTTCCACTTTTCTGAAGTAATACCTTTTAATAAGGTCAGCTAAAGAATTTAATGAATCTAAAGCTGTTTTTATAAAATTTAGAGCTGTTTTCTTAGATTCCTTTTTAGACTCTACTGAAATAACAATCTTAATATATTTTTCCATTTGAAAATTATTAGAAGCAGCTACTTTACAGTAGCAGCTGCATTAATTATTAGAAAAACACAAGCTGCATATAATATAACTCATTCTGGTGTCAGCTGGACTAGGTGTTCCTAAATTGTGTAATTATAAACTTCACACAGGCTTTGGCCCCACTTGAAAACACTCAGAGTAATGGGCCTGAAATTGTCGTTGGCACTAATAGCGGCGTACAGCAATCGCGGTGCTGGATGCGATGGCAGTGGCTACTCAGCACCCCAGCAGGCAAGCTGTGTGAGTGTGTGAGGATGGCTGCTGCGCTGCGGTTGCAGACACACCATTCTGAAGGGCTGTGTTCTTCCTTTGTTCGTCTGAAAAAATAACGATTTATTTGAGCAGGTTTGGAGCACCTCATACCTTCAGAGGAGGCGTGGCTGATGGACCCATTCTGCCAAAAGGGTCAACCCGCACTTTATCTATCAGCGCTGAGAAAAGGAGCGTGATGCTCTAAGCTGCAGCACTTCCACAGGCTGGGAAGTCCAGGTCAAGACCCAGATGGAAATCAGATTTTCACCTAATTCAAGGTGAAGATCTTTGTCACCTTCACCCGTAACAGAGATTGCTCCAAGATAAACATGTGCAAGCACTTTTCCGAATTCTTGTGAAAAGTCTGTCACTACAAGTGGGTCATTACACGCCTGTAGAAGCTAACCACTTGTGACAGCTGGGTGAAGAGTTTAGTTTACACCACGCCCCTTTGGTGTTTGAGAAGAATTTGTGTATTCCTAATTCGTTCTGCTGAAGTCAACCTCCTGTGTTAACTGCCATCCTGGGAGCAGAGTCTTATCACTTCTGACGGCGTGTGCTGTGTATTTCCTGTTAGGCTTACCTACAGCGTGTGAGCAGCAGCTCAGGATGCTTGCTTCCACGCTCTGTTCCGACAAATTGCACAGCAGACACACGAGCACTCTCCCCTGCCCTTCCCTACCCTCTATGCTTGTCATCACTTTCTATAAAAATGAATTTATTTTAAATTATTTCCATGTTAAAGACACACAACTTAGATCTCCTATCTGAAGAATTTTTGATTGCTTATTCCATAAGGAAACTATTCTGCACCTCAAATACCTTTAAAAACTTAAATGATGTGGCACTGGAGAGCTGTCCCTCATAATTACATGCACTTAATACAGACTGGGAAGCAACTCTACAACACAGCCTTTCTATACTGATTTCCCAGCGACAGAGCGTGGCAAACGGATACCTTCTGATGTGCTGTGCAATAGGCAGCTACCAGCACTGCTTTGCTACTTCACAGCATTTCTCCTAGCAGAGCACTATTTCTCAAGCAATTACAACCACTACTTTTCTGGCACCTGTTTACAAGCAGTAAACCTTAGCCCTCAACTGAGTTGTAAAACGTTCACACAAGTATCAGTATTTCTGGTCATGATTTTGCAAGGGGCAGCTGGGGTTCTGGGGACGGTTTGGCTTCAGTAGCTGGCCAAAACTGTGGCTTTCCATCTTGCCTCTTCAAACATTGTCTTTCAAACACTGGTAACTGAAAATTCCACATATAATTTACCTTCTTCAAGACTCTTAACCAGTGGAGCATAACGACTAGATCACCTGAGCAATTTGCCAGAGCACATTCTGTCTGACGGTCCTTTGGAGCACCACGGCTGCTGCAGCACAGCTGGCCCCAAGGCACGTGCCTGGGTCCGGGCAGGTGGGTGGCAGCAAGCAGGCTCAAGTCTCTTGCAGTCAGGGAGCATCTTGTGAAATACAACCGATTCCGAAACAGCACTGTCCAAGGGGCAGTCTTACTAATGCCTACGAGCTTTCCCATGCGTTATGTGTGAATTTGGCAAGTTGGATTGTTGATTAGCTATGGGAGATAGAGGCCAGGATACATCAGAATTTAGGGCAAGCAAATACTGAACACTTCTGAGAAAACCAGGCTGCTGAGAAGAGAGGAGGAAAACTGCTTAGCAACATGAAAACATTGAAAACTGCAACCTCTGCTAGAGTGAAGGAGTATAAAAGAACGAGAGCAAGGGGAAGACAGGAAAATCAAAGCAGCAGAAGGACAAAAGCTGAGGCTCAGTAACGAGCATGCGACAACCTGATAACAGGTGAGTGACAGAGCAGAAGACGACTGGGGTGGAACTGGCAGTTGTCCTCAGCTGCTCTGCTGTGGAAAATGGGCTTCTATGGAGTGGGATTGCTCCCTGTACTCTAGATCAGTATTCCTTTTTGAGGTTGTTTTTCTCTGCCATGTTTAAAGGTGAAGTTAGGTTGAAAACCCTTTTCTGACCAGTGCCTCATCTTCCCCTGTTTTCTAAGCTTTGCACGAGAGGAAAGGAGGGATGGCAGCTCCTGGGCTGGCTTTGCATTGCAACCACAGTCTTCACAAGCACTTCCATCATCCAGGCTTGTTTCCATCTCCTTTCTGCTGTTGCTGGTGAGCTCAGTGCCGGAGCAGGTAACCCACGGGTGGGGAAACCCGCAGCTCACAGCTGGATCCACTGGCAGCCGCTCCTGGCAGTGTTACTGCCACAAGGCAGGGAAGGGTAAAATGGATTCATGCAAGAGAAAAGTAGTTGTGTAGTGCTGTCCACAGTGACCACAGTTCCTCCTGGCAAGTCTGAGGCAAGCCTCTGCCAGGATCTATTAACAGCAGTGATCAAACCCCTCGAGTTTGGGTATTTGACTTAGATTTTAAGTTTTATTGTAGAAAGAAGACTTGATAGCTCAGGAACTGTGGGAATGTTCTCCCACACCAAAAAATTCAGAAATCCATTTCATAAAAGAAGGCTAAAAGGCATGCAACAATGCTTTACAGTCTCCACCTGCAGGGTCAGTCTATGTTTTCCCTGCTTGGCTATGGATATGAAGCAGAGTTGTATGCTGAAAAAGAGATGGTCCAGAAGTTTGAAAGTTAAAGACTTTTGGTTGATGAAAAAGGCACGTGATTCCTAATAATCCCTCCATTTAATATTTGGTAAAATCAACTGAAAGAATAAACAGTGTGGTAGCTAATAAATCCATCTTTAAAATACTGGAATCCCATACTGTACCTGAAAATAGAAACATGAATTTCTAGGCAGCAGTTCTGTTTTGCTGCCAGGACGTGTCCGTGCCTTCTCTCTCAGCTCATCAGCAAGTGGATGTTAATCTCAGGAGAGTATGGGGAAGCAAAGCATAATAATTATGTGCAATATGAAGAATTTCCCTGGTATTATAAGACTGCGGGATGAAATCATTAAAAGATCAAAGACTTTAGTTCAAACCTTACTCACTCAGCGAAGGCTGTAAGTTTTACCCTGACTGCTCTCTGAAAGCAGCTCGAGATTGCTCTCTAGAGGTGAAAAAGCAAGATTTCATTTCTTCAACCAAAACAGCCAAGAATTCATGAGCACACTGTCACGCAGGACAGCAGAAGTTCTTAACGAGCCTACATACTACAAAAGCTTTTAGCAGAACCATACTCGAGCCAATAAATAGCGAACAGCCCTCTAACATGGCTCTGACACGAAAGCACACGATTACCCAACAGCATTTGCTACTCAAAGCTGGCTCTCCATCATCTACTTTTACTTAATTTATCGTCCCCTGCATTTTTCCTCATACAAAGCACATGTGCCCTCTCCCTGTTTCCTCACAGACTCTCTTCTCACTGGGTTATAAGAAATGGCACATACTCTGCCTAGCCCAAAAGTCTCAGGGAAGTACAATGTTGCAAATGCAGGGAAATACAAGTCTGCTTATGGGCTCAAATGAACCTCAGGAAATTAACAGAATAGTATCACAGAATGACATAATTATCCAGGCTGAAAAAGATCTTCAAGATCACCAGGCCCAGCCATCCTCCTGGCCTACCAACTAAACCATGTCCCTTGGTGCCATGTCCACACGTCTCTTACACGCTTACAGGGATGGGGCAGCCCGTCCTGATGCTTGACAGCCCTCTCCATGAAGAAATCCTTCCTGATGTCCAATGAAAATCTCCCCTGGCACAATGAAGTTCAATGAAGTTGCGCTAGCAGGAATTCAAATATTACACCCACGTTTCCCTTGACTGTACAAAATGAAAATTTCTTAGGGACAGAAAAACCCCTGACCGTTGCAAGATCAAGGAGTCATAATCTACTTCATCAGTGATTCTTGCAGTCAGTGGCGTGGTACAGAAGATGCAGGACTTTATTTCCTTGTACTAAATGAACACAAAATAGATCCCATCCCCACCACGCAAAGGATGTTGCCATTTGCTTATGACTCATCTCACTTATTGTGCCCTTCAAGATGTATTAGTATGTATTAGTATATTAGTATAAGATAAACTGTACAGTGTCTGTCTGGGGGCAAATGCCAAGCTGCTGGCAAATGTTAAAGTCTTACGCTCTAAGAATCCAGTCTAAGGCAGGTGGATGACAAACACTGCCTTTGTTGACAGAAGAGATCAGCAGAATTCAAACACCCCTTCTGCAGTGCGAATTCTACCAAAACAAACCAAAAAAAAAAACAAATTCATGTGCCTGGTATCTGGTGAGAAGTTACCTCCAACCATGTCTGCTGAGGAGCCAGTCACGGTGGGCCGTATTGTGTATCTAACAGATAAGCAGGACATAGAAGCGTTTCTCTTTCAGAAAGCTTTCACAGTCATCAATATCTTTATGAACATTAATGCAGAGGTTTAAAAGCTCAGTGTTTCAAAATGCCACTACATTAAAAGAAAAACAACTGAAACCAAAGGCCTGACATCTGCTGGTCACTCTGGTTCGCCATGTACAGCAGTCGCAGTCCTTAAACCAAACACAGCCCCAGAAGCAAGTTCCTGAATGCTGCAGGAGCACTCACACATGCCTGTCACTGCACAAGAAAAACTACAATAATGGTTAAGACCAACTTTTACACACACACACAAAAAAAAGTCAAAAAAACAGAAATTCAGCATGTCACCATATTGGCTCCTGTATCTGTCACCTTAACTGATAACAAAATCTCTTTTTATGCCTATTTAATGTTCGATTTCCTAACGCAGATAGGAACAGGACACTCCTCAACCCGCCTGTGAGCCATACCCATTTTGCACAGAATTTCCTTCCCCTCCCTTCTCCTCTTTAATGCTTACAGAGATGTTGCAGTACCTGTTTACCTTAATTTGCCTTCCCTCTCTCCCTCTGAATCCTCTGTTCTGCCCCAAGCTGCCCGTGTGCAGCTCCACAGCCAGAGGCACAGGGCTGGAAGCTGCCTCTGGGGAGGCGGACGCGTCTCGTCCAACACGGCATGCCTGGGGCAGGGCCAGCCAGGTTGCTCAGCTCCACGCCCAGTCCTGTTCTCAAGATCTCCGAGGATGGAGACTCCACCACTCCGGGCAACCTGTGCCACTGTAGGACTGCCCTCACAGTTAAACACTTCCTGTATTTCAGTATTGGACTGGTCTCTCTCCAGTGTGCCCAACTTGCACTGGGGAGCCCAGAACTGGGCACAGCTCTCCAAATGATGTGTTTTGCAGATGATACACTTGGAGATTTTCAAAACCTGACTGGATTCAGCCCTAAGCAATCTGTTCTAGCTGCCCCTAGTTGGGCTAGATGATCTCCTGCCTGCCTCATCAGTGCTGAGCTGAGGGGAATACTCACCTTTCCCACCCCGCTGGCCATGCTCTTCCTAAAGCAGCCCAGCGTGCCGGTGGTCTTCTTTGCAGCAGGGCCATGTTACCGCTTCCTGTTCATCTTGCTTTCCAAAAGGAGGTTGCTTCCCAACTGCTTGCTCCTCCCCAGGTGCGGGACTTTGAACTCCCCCTGCTGCACTTCATGGGGCTCCCACCAGCCCACTTCTCCTCCGTTGTGCTGAGGACCCTGTGACTGGGACCACCTGGTGCACAAGCCACTCCTCCCAGTTTTGTGTCACCAGCAAGCTCGCTGAGGTGCACTCCGCCCTATTGCCCAGGTCACTAATGGCAATGTTAAACTCTGCCGGCTGCAGTGCTGACCCCGGGCACACCACCAGTAATGTCTGGCCTCTGGCTGGACTCCATGCCCTTGACTACACACTCCGAGCCCATCACTCACCTAGCTTGCAGCCTCTCTCACTGTCCGCGTCCCTAGTGGACATCCACATTTCCTACTCTTCTGCCCCATTCTCGGCTTCTTCTCCCCAGTCTCATGACACCAGAACTTGCTGAAGGTATTGTTTTCTAATACAAATATAACATAGTAATGGAATTGTGAGTTTTCAAATGATAACAGCAATTTCAAGAACAATGTTAAACTCACTAAAATATTAATGCATTGCTATTTTAGGTACTTGGGCTGTGCAGCAGCTGTCTCCCCTTCTCATATTCCTACTATTTCCAGCCATGTAAGTCAGGAAAATCCACTTATGCCTGCTTTTCCTATTAGGACATAAATCACCTGCTGTTACTTATTATAGTAAAATAAAATTTCCATACTCCTCACATTCCAGAGAAGAGTACTCTTCATTTCTTCCACAAATTCCTCTCTACCTCAATTTTAATCACTTGGCATGCTTCTCAGAGGTGGAATGAAAACTTCCTATTTTTACACACTTTAAACCCTGTTCCATTTGCCAGAATTCTTTTCAAAGCTGCAGAAACGTATTAAACTGCATAAAGAGAAGGTTTTCATTCTGGTATTTTGATATAAGTCAAATCTAATACAGAGTAACTTCCATCCCTGTACCCAAATTATCTTTCTTCACCAGGAACGCCCAACAGTATCAGCTATCTCTATTATTCCATAGTTCATCATCAATTTCTAACATCCTTCCCCTCCTTGCAAACAGAAATTCTGAATCACCACTGCAGCCCCAGACCCCTCCAGCCTAACCCCACCCTCCAGCCCTCTGAAAGGAAGGCCACTGCGGCCACTGCCTTGCAGCCTGCAGAGACGACCACGCTGGAGCTGACACCACACTGCAGCCTGCGGAGGACCCAGGCTGGAGCAGGTGGACCTGCTCTGGAGGAACTGAGGCCCATGAGACAGCCCCACACTGGAGCAGGGGATAAGGGTGAGGAAGGAGAATCGGCCAAGAACTGTTCAAACTGACTGTAACCCCTTGCTGCCCATCCACCCCTCCTGCTGGGGTGGGCAGCAGAAGTACAGAGTCAGGAATGAAGGAGTCAAGTCAAGAATGAGAGAAAAGGAGGGAGGAGAAGGTGTTTGTATGCTATTGACTGGAATTGTAAGCCTTTACATTGCTCCTGTTTGTAGAAAAGTTTTGAAAACAAAGAGAAAAAACTAAAATGGAGAGCAAAGACAGCTGTTTAGCCTGCATCCTTCTGCGATCAGCAAAACAGGATCAAATGCTTCCAGTGGGGAAAGAAAGCAAAAAGCAGCACAATCCTCCCACCCTTTCCCACGTAGTTCTTCCACAGTCACAGTGAGGTCAGAACTAAGACAACCTTGCACACAACAATAATGAAAGCCAGTATTCAAACACTGATCTACACAGGGGAGGAGCTGGGTGACAAAGGAGAAAACCTTTACACTTGCTCAAACACTTTAAAAATCTGGTCCACACAGAAAGCAGCTGTTACCTTCTGCAAAGGAAGAGAGAGTGCATGGGATTAAGAGCACAGCTGAACACTTGATCTTAGTCTTTTCCACTTCTGTCTGTAAGAAACTGGCACATGTAAGAAAAGCAAATAACCTGTATTTTTTTTTGTAGAGACTTCAGAATCCCAGTTCACTATCAGCAGCCAGATGCAACTCCTGCACTCAAAATCTAGCCTTCTCTTTGCATAATTAGAGATCTCACTGTTGGCTTATCAGATAGCAAACTCCTCAGAACTGCTTCTGATTCATGGCTGGAGATTCTACAGACAAAAGGTCTATACTGCTTACATTCACAGTGCTTTAAGGGCCATACCAGGAAAAAAATGCAATGGCTGCAGCACTTCAAACACGAAATTTGACAAACCAGTGCTCCCCCAGTCTCAATCTTTATTGAATTCAGTTTTAAAGGGTGCTGCAGTTTTTATTATATATTTAGCAACCAGAATATGTAGCATATTTGTAACAGGTGTGGTAACCGGTACTGAAACAAGCAGCCCCTCTCTATCTACACTTAATGGCAGCTGTCATATGTCTTGTATGGTAGAAAGGATGTCACAAAAAGCAAAAAGTAGCAAAGGGGTCATTTAATAATTAAAGCTATAAACTGGTACCGGGCTGCAAATGACTGAAACCAAAGAAACACCAAAAAACCCCATATCAGCTTAGCTCATTGGCACCCCACCTTACCCTCGTCTTCCTAAGATTTGTCTCAAATCTCCTCCTTAGAGTCATGAAGATATAAACTTGAAAAACATTCACACGTACGTCTGGTGACCAGTCAACGCACTTGAGTATTTCTGCACAAAGAAGTATCTGCAGCTCTTAAGAGCGGTTACGGCGTTTCTGCACCGCTGCACGCGCAGTGCAGCACAGGCATCTACAAGCAGACGCTGCACAAGGAAGTGACACTTTTGCACAGGTATGTTTATTTCCCCTGTGTGCTTACAGTGCTTCAATTGTAATTTTACAACATTCAGAAAGCACAATTTCATACCGATCTTACATACTTTACATCACAGTTCAACAATGTCAGCACAAGTGTATCTACTAAACCAGATGAACAAAATGGCCATAAACATTTACACCATTCTTCTGTAAACAAGTTGGTTTGTTTTCTTCAATAAACAACGGGAAATGGAATTAACACAGATCACCATGTGAAAGAGGAATGACCTTTTCCTTAAATAAATCACTCTGTTTATAAATACTTCAGTTCTCTCAATATACATTTACAGACATAATTGTTTAAAAGCAGATTACCTACACTTTCCTTAAAAAGAAAATGTCTAGAGATGGACCACTGCGGGTAAGATTCACCTAACATAAGAAGCAAGCACAGGATTAGCAGTGTGTTAAAAGTATTACTGTACTTCGACCTCACTTCTGTTTGTTTACACCAATACAGGATTGTCATGTTAGGGAACTTTTACTTGAACTCCAGTAAATTGCAGTCGATCTTGTAGTACACGTATGGGTAGTACTCCTGCTGGCTGAGGTTCAAGCCTGGGATATCCATAGTTGCCTGCAAATAAAAAGCATTGAAGCAGGTTATACCCTTACAGCTCAGATTCCTGTTCAGAAACAGATTAAAGCAGCCAGATGTTTGAGAAGCAAACAGGCTGGGCAAGGCTTCAGGCTTAAATTTCCACGCCAAGTGATTGTTTAAGTAACAGATAAGAAGTTACAACTTTGAAAAATGTTTCATTTTGAAAAATACTGTTTCACAAGTGCTTTTTCAGAAGCTAAGTAGCTTTGCTTCAGCAGTTCCCATCCCCTGCCACAGCCAACACACCACCACCAAAGGGCAGGAACAGGGCTGCCACCATGTCTTACTGCTGCCAAACCCGGCCTGCTTATGGAAACACCACCACCGGGCAACAAGTGATCCAAGCAGCTACATGAAGCCATATCTCGAATTTTCACCTGAACTGCCTGACATCCCCTTCTTCACCAAAAGGCCTTGAAACACTTCAGAAAAACCATTACAATAAATGCAATTAAGAAAGATTTTCTTTTTAAATACAGCTAATGTCATTGTGCGTTCTACTTTCACTTGATGTCTCACTGTGAAAAGCACTGCTTTTCAATGTAAAATGAACGCAGCAGAATAAGCCTCCAGGCAAACCGGTTTTAACATGAAAATAAGAAATCTACAGATGGAAAGAATGACTCCATCTCCACAATTCTGACTCCATCAGCAGAGAAGAACAACGACAAGAACTTAAAGATGGGTATGCAACTTAAAAAATGATCATTTCAGTAAGACCACTGTTGGCTTAGACAGTGGACAATTTATGTATTCTTCTAGGAATCAAAAGAAGATAAGGAACATTTCCTAAGCTTAATTTGAGATCAAAGTTGAGCCTGAACTCTTTGAGAATGTGAATACGTATCCTGCCTGTAAGACATCTCCCTTTGGCAGTATGAAAGAATGCTGTAAGAAGAAATGACATGGGACTTTTACACCAGACAGCTCTTCAAATGCATTGATTGAACTTTAAATAACATCACCTTTGCTAAAAGGTAAGATAGAAGTTGCATCTTTATAAGGAGACTGTTTCAGGCTGAGAGAGCTGGGGTTGTTCAGCCTGGAGAAGAGAAGGCTCCGGGGGGACCTGACAGCGGCCTTCCAGTGCCTGAAGGGGGCCTACAGAAGAGCTGGGGAGGGGCTCTTCAGAAGGGCGTGTAGCGACAGGACCAGGGGTAATGGCCACAAACTGGAAGAGGGGAGACGTAGGCTAGATATTAGGAAGAAATTCTTTCCTGTGAGGGTGGTGAGACACTGGCACAGGTTGCCCAGAGAGGCTGTGGGTGCCCCCTACCTGGCAGTGCTCAAGGCCAGGCTGGATGGGGCTCTGAGCAACCTGGTCTAGGGGGAGGTGTCCCTGCCCATGGCAAGGGGTTGGAACTAGGTGATCTCTAAGGTCCCTTCCAACCCAACCCATTCTCACAGTACAAAATCATAGAACTAAGGAGAACATGGAGAGATGTAGCTTTTTAAAAAGGCTAGTAAACTTTTTATTTTGCTTAAACAGACTAAACCTAATACTGAATGGGAGTAGCAATTACAAAAAAAAAACAAACACTTACATCAATGATAGCTGCTGCACTGCTGTCAAGGTGTTTGTACAAGTCATACAAAACCTCCCTCAGTTTCTTCATTGTTTTCTTATTAGGCTGAAGCAGCATTGCTTGGAAGTTCACTGGCAAACCATACCTGAGGAAGGTAGACAAACAACGATGAAAATGATAAAATAAGCTTTTATTCTGTCAAAGCAAAGTTTTATTTTGAGAAAGAATCCCTTTGTTGATGAGAAAAGTCTGCTCATTTTTATTTTTGCAAAATCATGCTGTTTCTACAGTCATAATTAGCTATTAAAGTGGAACAACTTTCTTCAAGTTTAAAATCACAAAAAAGACATTTAAATCCCTTCAAAATGTCCCTGAGCCCTGAGTACTTATCAAAATTCTCAAAAGGTTACCTGAAGTCTGGACTAAGTTCTGAACATTCCCATTAATTTACTTGCAAGACTTTCCTTATGCCACTAGATGGAGAAACTAGTTTCTAATTCATCCTCCTTTCTAGACATGGGAAAACATTTGTCAGTATTCAAATCGAGTCCAGCTGTCTTCTTTGCTCAAAGTTTGTCTTCAAAATAAGCCCATAGTGGCTAAGGAAAACAAACCAGGTTGCAAGTTAACACAACTTCCTACCTCCTCGGGAGGTCTCCTGATAACAACTCTTACCAAAACTAACAAAAAACTCCTTTCACTTTTCTGACCAAGTCTTTCCGTTCTGAAAAAAAACAGGCCATTCCTTTTGTACAACTGTTTTTATTTCAGCTTACTAGCTATGCTTCTGGATAAGTATGAAGAAAACAAATTATACAGCTAGAATATTGACCAAGAACTGCTCCAAGAACTGCTGTGTATCAGCACACATTTCAAGACGTCAAAATCTATTACTCAAAGCCTGAAAACTTTTTATTCTCAACTATTCACATTTCTCACTTACACAGAAGACACAGTAAGCTCTTTTTACAAGCAGCTCAATTAAAGCAAGCTTCAAAAAAAAAAAAAAAAGCAGAAATGCCCTGCTACCATCTCCCCTGCAACACTGGAGTAACGCCAGGCAGTTATCTGCCTCAGATGTTCCACAACTGGCAACAAGAGCTAGGCCAACAGCTCTTCTTGCTGCCCTGCTCTTTTTTTTCCTCCTTCCTGGAGGAGTGGCATTCACAGACCTCAGGCTAGTGAAGCCAAGCCAGAAGTGCTTTTCCTCCTAGACCTTTCTGTTCAGGCCTGCCTCATTACCTTAGAACAGATTCAACAAAAACTCGTAGTGCTTTCACGTGAATCCATGCAATGAAAGCTTCACTGAAATTAACTTTCAGCCACCGCACCAAAGGCCCCTGTGAAGGAGAAAACAACCTCAGAAAAAGATTCAGACTACTAAGCATGTTTAACCAGACACTCAACGTTTGTACCATAATATAAACCAAAGGTAGAGTTTGTTATTGACATAATGGCTCAAGGGAGGTTTTGTAGGAACCAAAGAAATTTAACAAGACTTCTGATGTTTCTTCAGTACATCATCCCACCTGTCATGACCTAACTGTATTAAGGACCATTTTAATGTCTGATTATTTCATTTACACATTTGTCCATTTTCAAACTTCATGCATTTCCAGCTGCAATACCAGCACTTGGTTCGATGCTGTTAAGAGCAACTCAGCTACTCTGAGCAGATTCACCGGGCGGCAGGCCGACCATGTCACGTCACCCCTGCAGTGCTCTCTCAGAATCACAGGCTCATGAAATCGTTACGCAGCACTAACAAGTCCTAGACATCTTAGGCTTCTGTAATGACTACTTTGTACAGACTTACAAACTGCTTCTTCTTGTCAGTTGACAGCCTATTCATCTCTTCTTTATCGGCTTTCATCTCTTCTTCATTATACTGGAAGTCACGGACCATAAATCTGCATTTGGAAGTGAATAAAATGAGAAGTGGCTACCTAGAGATGTTGCAAAGCACGACAGCACACACAAAATAAGCCTTACTTGTATTCTCTGGCTTTATGCTTGAAGTCATCCACTGCCTTCCTGAACAAGGTGACATTACAAAGGTAGCTGTCCTGATCCTCAAAGAGCACACTACACAGAAAAACAAGTCAGAATTAATAAGGTTCATGTCACTACAGATCTGAAATACAATAGTTTAACTTGTATTGAGGCAGGAACATAAATGGGAACTAATCCCCTGTGATTATTTAAACACCCACTACAGAAAGCTTTAGCAACCACTCTTAATTATTCCCACAGCGAAGGGTGATAATTCACTACACAGAAACACTTTGTATTTGCCTTAATATTTGTTCAGGCTATTTTACTGGAAAATGAACTGAAGCTCATTTACTTCTGAAAAGTTTAACTACAGAATTCTTAGAAACTTACGTTCTGAAGAAAAAGGAATTTAAGACGACAGAAGTTAGTAAGTTAAAACGTTATTTAAGGAAGATATTATTTTATACTTCAATGTAATAATGCTTATTTTGAGAGTTCACCTTGAGAAAAGAGCTTGAGGAGATTTAGACTGCTCCTCAAAGTCGTAGTGCCTTCAATACGAGCATTACACAACAGTTTAACCTCTTCTTAAGACATCCTTAGGCGATGGCTTCCCCAGTTAAGTCAGGATCACTGGCAGCTCTGCCAAGCTGAAGCTGATCCAGCCCAAAGGTGAAGTTTGGCAGAGCTGCTCCCTGCTAGGTGTTGGCTTTATTTTCGATGTGGTAACTAGGTTGCTGAAGTCACTTAACAGGATTCATCAAATGCTGGCCTCTGTCTTCCCACTTACATGCACCATGCACCAGTTTGGTACCAAGGGCCTTTGCCAGCATGCAAGAGAAGTTACTTTTCTTTGCACAGAACAGTCTGCACCTCCAGTTCTTCATTCTTCAGCAGTTTTCAAAGGGCATCAGAATATGCCTGACCTGAACTAGATTAGCTTGCCCTTCCCACACAAGAGGGGAGTTGGGTAGTTTCATTAACCCTACAGGGCATCACATTTTTTGAAATTTTCCTTAACCACAACACAATCAAGCCTGCTTGACTCAGATAAAGCTATAAAGCCAGACATTTTGACAAGTTTTAGACCAACCTTTAGAATTCAAAGTCACAACAGATATAGATCACAAAATATAACACAAGCATACGAGATGTAGCACTCGACAACTTACTTGCTGGAACGTGGTACGACCATCTCTGCTAGTGTTTCATATTGCTTCATCCAGTCGTTATAATTTAACCTAGGGGATACACAGGTTATGATTGTGTCTAGTATTGTAGAAAAATAGATTAATGGAACAGATTTTTTCAAAAAAAAAAAAAAAAACATTTAACATCTTCCAACCGAGCTGTGGGTCAGGAAATACACAAGACATCAGGAACAGTTCTCCTCATATTATTTTTAAGATTATTGCTCAATAAATTACACTGGCAAAAGTGAGAAATGTATTTTACCTTCCACCTTGACATACGTTTACAGGTGTAAAGTTTTTTTTTTTTTTTAAATCAAGAAATGATTAAATGAAATCAATCATCGCTCAGCACAAGATCTCAGAGGACCAAATGAATTTAACCGTCACAGTCAGCTTCTTCTGCAGCTCTGCTCTGAGCTACTACAGGTAACACTCCTTCCATAATTACAAGCTGGTTCACCAGAGCCCTGCACTTGCCTGAAATACCACCATGAATTTGGGGAGACCTGCCTTTCTGTAGCTAGCAGTGCAGAGATTCCACCCTTTCAACACCAAAACCAATTCAAAGGTAAAATAAAAACAGCAGTTGAGGTACAGCGACAACCACTTCTCTGCTAAAGCCACTGCACCTGTCTTGCCTTCACCAGAGTTCTACATGGGACAGACTTTGTGCGATAAACAGCTGACACGCCACCTCCACAAGTCAAACCCTCCTCATTCCCAGCTCCAGGAAGACAGTCTGGTGTTGCAAAGACAGCAGAACCAGCTGTCCAGAGCACAGCCACCTTGTGTATATCTTCGAACAAGAGTTTTAAACACACACATCACCACTGTCCTCAGCCTCGGAAAAATGAGGGGCTTTTTGGTTACTGCAGATCCGTTGTCACTGCAATGAGAACAATGTGTTTCCCATCAAGCCTCTGGCATGGCATAGGCAGCAGTGCATTGGTAAAGGCTTACCTAAGTACGAAAGCAACGTGCTCCCAATCTGGAAGAGCAAACTAGTAGCACACGGTTCACTTTGCTCATCGTTTGGCGAAAGCCAGCGTACAGCAAAACCGGATGACTTAATCACTAAACTTTCTCACAGAAAACAAGTTGTGTTTTTACTCAGTGCTTATGATTTTCACAAGGATATCTTCCGCAGCACGAATAGCCACAGCTAATGTTAGGCAAGAGACACATCTGACCTCCAGTTTCTTAAAGAAATTCACAAGCACTCAGCATTCCTTACGCTGAGCTCCTATGAACAATGGAATATACGCAGACTCATTTGCAGTAGGCATCCAAATGTTTTTGCTAGTAGATGCAGGAAAACCGAAAGCAGTTTGAGGCTTCCCTTCTTACAGCGCTGTAGGGTTGCGGGATCTAATGCTTGATTTAAATGTATGATTTGATTTTGCTCTGCAGACAACCAATAAACTTACTTTGGTACAATCACTAATAACGTGACCAAATACTCTGAATCAAGTACAAAGTCCTCTTTCTTTACAATGTCAGCAAGACTTCTGGTTAGCAAGCTTCCCCTGTAGAGAAACAAAGACAACCACAGTAAATGCACATTTAAAGAACTGAGCTGGAACTGACAACAGTTTCTAGTGCGTGACAGTATGTACATTTTCAAAAATGTATTTCACTGAAGCCTTCAGTATTAGCAGAGCAACCAAGATGTCCCTATAGGAATGTTACAGCTTACTGTCTAAAGTCACAAAGTTTTTATCATTAGATGCACTGCTGTGTGGCATCTCCATATTCATAGAATCATTCCAAACACCTCACAGACTTAAGCAGCTAAGCTCTCTTTTTGAAGTGGTGTAAGAACACAAGAACCATTAATTCTCTGTGAAGTCAAGCATATGAGGCTTAAAGTTACAGCTAAGCTACTGCAGACCTACACACAGACCCTCCACGAAAACTTAAAGCAGCAGCGTATTGCTTTATTCACAGAAGAATAAGACCCTACACAGATTTAATGGGGCTTAGCTGACAGATTAGCATGGCTTACAAAGGAACTTATGGCTGACCCATAAACCAGCTGAGTCTGACCCACAGACATGAATGAGCCACCAGGCTTTCACCATTAGCTACAATGGCAGGGCTAGGTCAAATCAACCAACCAGCACTACTGTATGTCAGCTGTATCTCAGATTCTTTGCATGAACACAACAAGGCAGCAAGCAGCCCTTTCACATTTACTGTTACTTGCATGTATGCAACAGCTGTCTCTCTGCTGGTTGATTCTGAGGGAAGAAACCCGATGATATTGCTATGCCTAGAGCATGAACTGAATCAAAGTGAAAAACCTCCTTGTTTGGCTAGACATCTAAGTGAGGTGTTACAGACCACTAAGAGAAGCTTCTCGCACAGGCTTCAGCAGTTCACACCATTTGGACACGCTGTTGTGTATTTCACAGCCACCTGCCGATCAGAAGTGAGCGATGACCAGCAGCTCAGCTGGTCGTAAACATTATTCTATGAGAGCTGCTGATCAAGGTTGATAAACACCTCAAAGATGTACTGAGTTTAGAGCCAGTGCCTCTTCAGACATTACTAAGTTTTCTGACACATGGTCAGAAAACTTTCCCATCCTGCATTAGCAAAAAACCAGACGACTTACGCATTCTTTCTTTCCAAATTCTGGAGGTTCCCTTTCAGATTATTGTAGGCCGAGGCTCTTGCTTTGAGATCGTTGTCAATCTGGTTTACTCCCTTAAAGATGAACAAAATGGCTAAGAAACTGTTTTTTTT
>VXAV01006949.1:79262-91494 GCA_013399715.1 Alectura lathami | reverse complement strand
TTTTTACATGATTTCTTCATTTCAAAACTTAGATCTTTTATATCTGCCAACAAGAACTTGAACAAAAACAGACAAGTTAAAATGCTTATTTCTGTAAACGCTTAACAGGCATTTCTGTAAAATGCTTAACAAGCTTCACCCAAAACTTAAAATTTTAAGTTAGAATTCCTATAATGGAAAATGAGCCAATAATAAGAATTGCACATTCTCTTCTGGTTTAATGGTATCCACTGGACACGCTACTGCATCCAGCGGGTCGTTACTCCACCAGCTTACTGTGCCACCACCCTCCAGCTCAGCTGACAGGGAAGGTTATTCAAGCCCACCTTCACACTGGGATACAAGTTTACTGGTGAACACTGGGTTCATTTCCCTTAGCTGCTTCCTCACTTCCCATACTTCTCTCCCATTCAAGTTTCAATGTAAAACATGATGGTGCAGTCTTACGAGTTGCAAAACAATAATGAAGTAACACAAAGCACTGCTGCTTTGCAGCACCTACAAGGAGACCATTGCCCTAGATTTGTTTATTGCATGTTTTTTGTTACACTTCTCCTTGAGAACAGCCTTGCTCACTCTGAAAAGACAAAGTATCAACTAAAGGTATCAGCTACCTGACTCCAAATGGCTGTTGCTATTTACAGCTCTATGTATTTCCAAACTATTCCCCCATCATCTATATCCCATTTTCTGTATTTTCAAAGGAAAACACAATTAATTCCCTCATCACCTCCCTTCACAAACTTCTATGCTGCTGTTTTACATTGGCAATGACTCACAGATAAAAAGGAAAGTCTGTTTCACAGATATTATTTTCTGCACTTAATAAGAGCTTATATACTTTGGAATGTCTGAAGCTGCACAGGGCCAGCTTCAGGGTAGACAGATAAACAGAATTGCAGACAAATCCAATTTACTTCAGACAACAGATATATTTGTCTAAGCGAGTACTGGTGGCCCAGTTAGGTAATTTGGCAGCAGTCTGAAGAACAAAACAAAGTAAGCAATAAGCAGTTTATAAACATCCAACCAGACTTCTATCAGCATGTACCCTGTACTCTGACATATTTTAAGATCCATACACCCAGTGAACAGTGGGTGCCTGCAGAACCTGGAGCAGCATTGCTCTGCCACCATACCACTGCCAGCTCCCTCCCTCCCCACAGTGCGTAGGAACAAGCACACCAGAGTTGCCAGGGGCACCTATCTGAACATGCAGTTAAGAGCCTCTCCTTTTATTTGCACCCGGACTGTTGACAAAACATCTGCTGGCAGACAGCACTTCAGCGTACTACACACAGCACTTCAGCCTGGGGACTGGGACTTAATTTCTACAAAATAAATCTCTCAAAAGCTTTGTCACTGTTGTATAGCGACCTTGTTTATGGTAACACAACTTCACTTGTCTGTACCAGGAAGGAGTTGTTAAAAGCATGAATGCCCTGGCAGTTTCATCTGACAACAGGTCAACGACTTTCACCTCACAGATACAGCGACGCTTTACACAAAACACTCTGAAAATAAGACAGTTTTCTTTTCAAACAGATCAGTACTTCAGGTTGGTTAGGTTCTTTGATGCAACCTGTAACAAAGCACGAGGAACATTTCGGCAGCCAACACAGCTTTCATGAAGCTACGTGCATTTTCTCATACTTCAGGAAAAGGCACACACAATGTTTACAGCAAGAAGACAGCGTTAGGAAGACAACCATCAGAAGACATCAAGCAGGTGCATTTGGACATTTTCCAACGGGCTGACAACCTCCCCTGTCCCTTTTCAATGAACCAAAACTTTCAACAACTGCCTAAGCACACATTGCCAAACGACAAATCAAAAAGAGCTGCTACCAAGTGTCTCTATGACCCAGTTCTATTCACTGTTTTCTAGCAAGGTCTGACAAGGACACTAACACTACAGAGGCTGCCTCCTTGCACAAGAGTCTTATGTCCATAATTCCAAATACAGGGAACAACTAGATTAAGTGACAGCTGTCACGCAGCACAGATGCCATCTTAGCAAAGCTTAGCTTCAACTCAGAGTCTTCAGTATTTACACAGGACCTCATACTACTGCTGGAGGTTAAGAGCTGAAAAAGCTGATGGCTAGTTCCAGTAGATGCTCTTTCATTTTAAAGGTTTCTTTCTAACACTGCTGTAAATTCCCCCAAATGATATCTCCCCCACTGCAGTTGCCATCACCCTGATTTTGGCAGAGATCAGATTCTCCTGCAATAGCAAGTGTGGAGGATACAAAATCATACAGGACAAACTCTCTCATGATCTAAGAAGCTTCTCAAGTTATTTCAACACCATAATGTCAAGAGGCTTTAGAGACTTGGATTTCACCCTCAACTTTCAGTTTTCCTTTATAGTGATGTTAATCACGTGTCAAAACGAGGATTGTAACCACATTAAGACCCTCTCTACTTTGGGATAGAATTGTTTCAATGACATCATCTCTGAGGTGTCACTGCTGCTAGAATATCTCTTCTACACTTCAGGGACACACGTCTGTGGCTCACAAGACATCTGTTAAACTATCTGAAGGTAGATTTAATGCATAGGTGTCCCTGGAGTAGTCCTTACAGGGAGACAGGCACATCAAAACATGCAGAAAAAGGGAAATCTGAAGGTGGTGATTCAGGCAGAACTCCAGCAGACGTCTTCCTCTGCATTCAGTACACAGCCTGATAACTCAGCGAGGTGCCTAAATTAGACGGTGAAGAACACAAGCCAGTTGTTTAAATTAAAGTTCAGGTTCTGGAGCCCAGCATCATTGCAAGTAAATGATTTACCCAGCAAACTCTAGGACACAGGAAGACGTGCTGCAGCCTTGATAGCATTTCAACAAATGGTATAATCCCTTCGTGTTTTTTATTGCTTTCTCAACAAACTTAATTGCTACAAAAACAAGTTCTTTAGTATGACAACATTTAAGTTCCAAAAATACGTGAAAATTCAGCTGAAGATTTTTTTTTCTTTATTAATTCAGTAGCTCTCACTCATATTCTAAAGCTAAACTGAAGGAAGGGAACTTCAAGATGAAGCTAATGAAGTGATGAGGAAGTTCATCACTTCCTTGACGAAACATGGAGAAAACACTTTGTCCTGTCTGTTGTTCTCCCTTGCACCAAGTTCCTTTTCTCCAGAGTTAAGCTTCATCTCAGTTCTGGTCAAGTACACACTGTAAGCAGCTCAATGTTTCATTTTTATACCTTCTGAAGAAGCAAGAGCTTAGGTACCTAACTAGTGTCACATTTTAAATCTGAGGGATATTTCAATACACAAATCTTACAGGCCTAAGTCAATCCTCCTTCCCCCAGCAAAACTCCACACTGCAAGGAACAGTTACTGAACATAATTTGTGGAGTAAATTCTGTGATAGGCACCAAGAACACACCAAAATCTAAGTGCTCGTTACATTCTCAGTCATCTTTAGATTTTTGCTAAAATTACAAAATCTTAATAAACTAATAGTTCCAGGAAAGACACCAGCTAACAACCTGCAGTTATTGCAAAGCATTAGCCTGCCAGAACTAACATGCAACCGTGGCCCCGGTTACCATCTCTACACGGACGCGACCAAAGACCATCTCCAAGGGACCCTGAGCAGCTGCTGCATTTGTTTCCTGGTTACATATCCTATTGATGCAAGTAACGCCAGAGCTGTCTGCAGCCAGTTCGCAGTAACAGAACACAAAAGAAATTGGAAAAGCTCAGACGGCATTTAAAGCAAGAGTGGCTTACGGAGAACTCTTTCACCCTTTCAATACAGTAAGTCAGCACTCCAGATCTTACTACCTAAGCTCATGGCAAGCATACCTGAAACGAAACTCAAGGTTATAAATGCTTTCCCAGCATAAAGAGAGGGAAGGAAACAACCCCAACACTCACAGGAGCTTTCCTTGCACCTTACACTGAGGGCTTAGTTTTCTCCTCACAGCTGAGTGCCAGAAGGTAAATAAATGTCATGGGTTCACTGTTAGTAGCCCACAAAGTTGGAGAATATCAGACAAATGTAAAACTAGTAGAGCAAGATTAAAACGTAAGTGACGTAATTTGCTAGCTATGTATCAGCTTTGTGGTCTTAGGAGACAAAACCAGCAAAGACAGTACGTGGCCTTCAGTGAGCAGCCTCCAGTTCCTGTCCCCATCCCAAATTACTGCCTTTCTTATCAAAACACTAAACACTGACATCAGTTTTTCTACTATTGCTATTGAAGTTAAATGAAGCTAAAAAACAGGAGAAAAGCTTTGAGCATCACATTTTGTGCACAAAATAACACAAGCTCAAGAAAGTTAGTTACATAAAACAAATGACCTTACCTTTGCAATAATTTCTGAAATATTCTTCAAGGATTGCTTGATCGGGTACTTGGCCATATCCCACTGGAACCTTGTTATATAGGTGACCAAGTCAACTGAAATGATGAAGAGGAACTTTGTTAAGAGAGACAGTAAGACCACCAATGGATGACATTCCATTTAGGACTGCTGGATCAACAGGGTACCGTAACAGACTGTTTGTGGACCCCTTCACACGTACACACCCCTCATTCGGAATAGATTTGAAAATAAACTACCAAAATTTTAAGTCGCCTGTGACCTCTGCCTTCAGATCCCGGTTTCTCTACCTCTGCAGACTCTAAGCGATATTTACTATTAAGTTTATGATGGCTGGAGTCATACAAACAGAAATGAACAGTTATTTCACTTCCATGAAAAATGGTGGAAGAAGGCAAGGTTTTACAAGGGACAAAAAAAGGGCGGCAAAGATTACTCGGCTTGTGTGAAGCAGCAGCTCTGTAAAACTACATGACAGACTACTCCAAGTCCCTGTCTAAGAATAATTGCATTAATTAGGGCTGCTGCACTTGTTTTATTTTATTGCATTCGTACTAAGCTCTCCTTTATCAACTGAAGCTCTGTTACATTTTACAAAACTGCTACTGAAAATAAAATACTGATCTAGAGGCCAGTGCAACTCTACCATGGCTAAACGTTTCCATGGGACGATGGTTTTCTAAAGGCCTTCTATCACAATTTGGGAACAACTGAGTGTTCTGGCATAATTCACATGAAATCATACCTATTCAGGCAGCAGACTAATACAAAGAACGTTCGCAATGATCACTAACAGTAATTTTTTATGGTCCTCCAGAGAGTGGCGATGACAGCCCTACAGGACCAAAAGGCTTCTGTAAGTGCACATTTCATATGCAGATCTGCTATTTCTTGCCATTTTGGATCCTATTGTTTCTTCCAGGGCAAATGATTCACAGGAAAATGTACTTCCATGTCTAATCCAGGCCTTCAGAACATCACACCGAAGCAGCATTAAATGTGTTTCTGGATCACCGCGCCCCCCTCCTACTTTTACAAGGCATGTGTTACTGTTAACGCTTTACCTCCATTAGCCAGAAGATTTTCCTGAACTTTATCTTTACTGTCTTCCAGAACATCAGCCATATACTGGGCCACCTTCTTTACAACACTGGAAAATGAAAGATAAAGCTATGAAAAAAAAAAAAAAAAAAGGGAAAAATTGCCATTTTGAGAAATACCATTCACACAACTCATCTGAAATTGCCTGGGAAAAGAATTGAGAGATTGGATCAAACATGAAGTGCTTACTGCTTTACATCCAAACTTTCAAAGAGCATAAACCATGCTCAGTAACTAAAGGAGAGCAACTCAAATATGTCAGAATTTTATTTAAATTATTCTCTAGCGCTGCAGCTCCTCAGTTCTCAAAGTGAAGCTACTTCCCGCTATACTCCAACCCTTAAGTCTGTAATCGCTTCAAAATCCTAGCCCCATTCTCAAAATAGATAGTGAGGTAGAAGTAAAAAGTTAAACACAAGGCAATTGTGAACACNATTCTATTTAAGAACAGCTACTAACTACTTCCCTCCTTGAAGCAGAAGATGGCTCTACAAGTTCTGGCTATGTAAAGTTGCATTGTATTTGCTTAAAATCACTTGCAAAGGACCATTTGTTTCTTCAGAACGAAGGACTCACACATTTCAGTTTTGATGCTGTTTAATCATCTCTGCGGGTTAGGAGCAATGCTTTACATTCCCAAAGCCTGTAAACAGTACTCTAATTTGCTGAAAGAACACATTTTACTCCTTTCACCATCACTTCCTGCAGCTGTCAGGCTCAACTCATAACAGTTCTCCAGGATCTGGCAGCACGCCGCACTACATAGGGAGAACCATCCTCTATCAACGCATCATGTCCCGCTGTTCCACAAGAAGCCCAGACTTTTTTTCAAGTACAGATACTAGAAAAAACAACACCTTAGCCCACTGGAACCTTAGCTTGTTGACCGCCTGCAGAGGATCACAATGAAACCGGAAAATACGCGTCGTTATGGACTGGCAGACCATCACGTCATTGCTCTAATGCTTTGCATGCTAGTAAAAATAAACCGTTACCCCTCCACAAACGCATCCAGTTTAGCCAGCTCATCTGACAGACCAACCAAAACATCCAGCGTGCCAACCTAGAAGGAAAGACCAAAATCCATCAGCAATTGTATATAAACCTGGAAAGATAAAAGCTACATCTGCTGAACAGGCAGCCTGGCAGTACTGCGTAGAATACCGCACTCCAAGATCTCACACTTGTTAATTTCAGGAAGTCCGCTGCGCTTCATTTGCTCAAGGTATCCCTACAGCTCAACCGTATTAGCTGACATTCCACTGGAAATCACTTCCCAAATTTCATTTAATAATCTAGAGCAATAAATATACCTTTTGAGGGTATAGTCAGCTTCTGCCCCATTTAAGAATAATTTTATTTCACAGGAAAGGCAGGAGCAGAAACAAAAACAATTGTTTACAATCCTAATGGGCCACATGAGTTTTCAGTGATAGCTCTTCTAAATGCTGTTGGCTTGCTATAGGTTGAAAGTCATCCTGATGCACATCCCAGGAACTGTGGGGAAGAACAGATGTTCGTTGAAGTCCCTCCTCTTACATCTACCAGTACATCTCCTGAAACAACTCAGGATGGTCTAAAGGTGATCGTTAACCTGGCAGACGGAAGATCCTCCTAAAAGAGGCAGGAGCACTGTGTGCTCTGGGTCCGTTCCCCAGCGGAGAGGGGACAAGGCATCGTGCCACTTGATGCATTCTGTAGACAGATGTGGTGGCATTTTCTCCCCTTCGTTTTGATAATCTTTCACTTCTAAAAGCTAAACTGAGCTCACAACTCGTTTTGTTCTGGTGGACTTTCTCTTAATGAACACACTCTCCTACCTTTCCCATACCCTGCCAATTGTAGTTAACCAAGAGAAAGGGCTTTCAGATTTTGTTTCTCTTCCCTTCTCACAGTGCGAGTTCAAACAGTGTTCTTTCTGTTTCCTACAACACACACTGGCAGCTCACACCGGAATGCTCAGCTGGAGACAACTGCTACTCCAACAGAAGAATGCTACTTCTGGCCACAAAGGCAGCAGCTGCTTGATCACCTCCCCTATTTTAAATTGAGCCACTTCACTGCATCTCTGCCAGAAAAGGAGAAGCAGACGATTCAATGTTTTTTTTTTTTAATTAAAAAAAAAAAAAAGAAAACTGTGTCATCAAAATATTCAGATCACAAGCCTCCACTTGCACCTTAACGTCCAAAGCCAATTTTGTTCCCCAGCTAACTGCTAGCAGTGTGAGATAAGACAGCTTTCCCTGGAAAAACTGCTGTATTAGCTGAAAGAATGCAGACTGCTGAGCCTTTGAAATGTACAGCATGAAGAATTTTTATCTTAGAACTCTAGAAAAAATAACTGATGGTCTAACTTAGATCCATACATACTCATCAGAAGACATCTGCTATTTTTTCCTAAAGTGTCTGCAAGTGCTCATCACCTGCAGTTTTAGGCTAAAGAAACAAACGTGATGCAGAATAAATGTACTACTTAGGGCATGACAGAGTGCTTGCATACCTTCAGGTCTGGAATATTGAACTTGGAATTAGTAGAGAGATTGTTATTTTTTGTAGTTGCTGCATGTAGCTTCTCCCATGTCTGTTGACAGGTTTTTTCCCCAGGAGCAGAAATCAGCCAGAACTCGGTCATTTTTATGTCTCTGCCTTGATGCTCTCTGCTTCTGAAGACAGAGGCAAGATGCTAGCAGAAGGGAAGGGGAGGTGGGGGAGGAGGAAAAAAACAGATCTGCCATTAGTTCAGGATTTAAAGCTTTGCCTGAAGAAAAACATCTTGTTCCATGTAACTGAAGTGACTGAAGTACAGTCCTAGCCACTAGAAGAGATTCCACTGAAAGCACCACGTGGTTCCAAACTCATCTTCCAAATCACATTCGCACAGTTGCCGTCTTTATCGACTGCCCATCCTGCAAGTTAAAGGCTGAGTTTGCAACATTAACATCTGCAGCTCCACAGAAGATTATAAGCAATCTAACTGAAAATAAACCCAGTAACACAGGACCAACCACACTGCCACAGTGGCATATAGCCTCCGGCACCTGTGTAGCAGACAGCTTTCTCTGAACAGGTCAGAAACCAATCTCACCTCTGACTGTAGCTTCTCCAATCACATTTCAGATTAGTACAATATCTTAAAGTGAGTAAATGCCAAATACATATAAATATATATAAATATTTCAATGAGGTAACCTCAGTTTTATTCATTCAAGCAAAGAGGGCTCCCCAGCAGGCACTCATTTCTACATGAAGAAAGGCTCCTTCTAGCCTTGGTACCTCTGTTGTCACTGCAGACCTTCAGCAAGATTACGCTGATGTTAACGTGACTCAAGAGGCCCAGTACCAAACACAAATTACCTTACAGGGCTTGTTCAGGGAGACACTAACCGCATTATTTCACAGTATACCTCCCACGGAAGCGCATTAAATCAACATTTTGGAACAAAATTTCCCCTTCTGATGATGACTTGGATGCATTACCTTCCTTAACACAGCCCAAACATGGCATGTTACTTTTTCCCATGCTTCACTGAACCCTGGCCCTATAAAACACACAGCCACGTTTACTGTAAACTTCACCCACACACAGAGACATCGCTGCAGCTTACACGTGCAGTTCAGTGTTTAACTTTTGGATTGGCTTTCACTTGGGCTTGGCTGCACCAGGACAGGAGAAGGCTTTGGAATGAATCATAGAACAGCTAGGGTTGGAAAGGACCTCAGAGATCAGCTAGTTCCAACCCCCCTGCCGTGGACAGGGCTGCCAGCCACTAGCTCACTAGATCAAACTGCCCAGGAACCCATCCAGCCTGGCCTTGAACACAGCCAGGGATGGGGCAGCCACAGCTTCTCTGGGCAGCCTGTGCCAGTGCCTCACCACACTCTCAGTGAAGAATTTCTTCCTGATGTCCAACCTAAACCTCCCCTCTTCCAGTTTTAGCCCATTCCCCCTTGTCCTTTCATTACTTAGTCTAAATCTCCCCTCTTCCTGTCGCTACACGGCCCTGTAAGAAAGCCCCTCCCCAGCTTTCCTGTACGCCTCCTTCGTGTTGGATACAGAAGAACAACGAGTTCAGGTGGCTGCAGCAGAGTGCAGGTATCCATGTAAAAGGCAGAATTGCTGCAGGAGTCCAAGGCTCCTGCTCAGTAAAACAGATGGAACATCGCACTCTATAAATAGACATTAAAGAAAACCTTTAAAATTTCCACAGCTTGTGTCAGCTAAGGAAGCACATGTTCACAATGACAGTCTCATTCACTGTGTTACGGACTGGAAAAAAAAAAAAAAAGAAAAAAAATCATCCCACCCATAAATATCTAAACATCTTTTCCCAGAAAAAAAAAAATAAAAAGTATTAATTGCAAAGAATAATTTCTTTCAGTATGTAAAGTTCTCCAGCCTGTCAAAGCTGTTTTCCAATGGTTAACTGTGTTCATTTCATACCAAGCCTACCACAAACAAAACTGAAGTTAGACACCTGACCAACCTGCAGGAAAACTTTCCTCTTGCTAAAAACAAACAAACAAAACCCAACGCACTAGAGCACTTGGTGATTCCTTCCCTTCAGAGAGGAACCTGAGCTGTTCAGCTCAATAACCAAGGTCTTCTCCTACCGCCCAAAGCAGGCGCACAGAGGTGGAGCAGCTGCAGCTCCAGGGGATCACGGAGATGGGCACCAGCTCCCCGCTCCAGCCCACTGCTCTCCTCTGCAGGCTCCTGAGGCACAGCTCCACCTCCAGCAGCTGGGAAGCCAGAGCATTCCCACCTCTGCCACATCATCGGGTGAGGATTATCTGAAGTGGGCAACGTGGAACAGGGCTGACAGTGTCAGGTGCCCCGAAGGCCGACAGCTGGGCACTCCTCCAGCCCATTACACCGACTAGTTTTACTAGCGTGGCTTTTTTATGGACCAGAAAGATCCTCAAACAGACACAAGGCAAAAAGCCTCACAGAGTTCCAGATGTTCGTTTGCGCGTTTGTTTTGTGTAAGGAAGGCGGATTTTGCAATCAGAACTACAGAGGACAATGAACAAGAAGTGGAAAAAGGAGAAGTGCTACAAAGTGGTAAGCAAACCAGAAGCAGATGTCAGTCAGTCAAAGTACACACCGCCCAGTGCAAAATGAGAGCCAGCACGTCTAAAGAGCATCAGAGAACAAAGCGGGACCACCAAGTGTTCAGCTATAATTTATTCCTTGGACCTGCAAATCATGGTGTCTGGTCTTCCTGGAGACCCACCTGGGGTGAATTTATTCTCTTCAGGTCAACAGGCGTTCGTGCATCGGCAGCCTCGGCACCTCAGCACTCTGCAGAGCCCAGCAGCGGTCTCCTTTTGGCCTCAACAGCAGGAGACCCGTGACGTGGCTGCTGCCAGCTTACTGGCTGCACCTCGTCCTGAACAGGCCGATCTGTGCTGTAACTTTGTCAGTATTTTAAAACTGCACTTCGGCAAGTACGATCACCCAAGCACTCCAACCCAGACTGGGATCTCGTTGTACTAAGCACCGTCTGCGTAAGGCACTGTCCAACCTTAAAAACCTGCAGCCTGCAGCATTTTCCATTGAAAAATAAGTTATATGGGAAAACACAAACAGAACAAAAACAGAGGAGCACACAAGTAACAATGTTGTCGTGAGATTTTAAAACGTGCTTGCAGAAAAAAAAAAAAATTGTTTTGTTTCCAGTCATCTCAGACCTTAAGAAAACCCCAGAGACACACTCAAATTCTTAAGCCCTTGGCTAACAACCCTGCGCTTACATTTCTTTCCTTTCTCCACTTAGCTTATTGTTGCAACTGAAAACATCAACTGAAGCACAGCAGAGCTGAAGCGGGAAGGGCAACCCCATGGAAGAGTCGCTGATCAGCTCACCGCCCTCACTCCCAATGAGCATTAACTGCATCATTCCAGGGAAAATATCCCCAGACTTCTCTGCTTTCACATTTTTGAACAAACCAAGGAAGTCTGGAAAGTACAAAACCTAGAAGAAGCAGGAAGAGTGGACAAGTGAGCGTTTGTTTACACCTTGTACCTCTTACGATTCTCACAACACCGCAGGTCATGAAGTTACTGTTTTCATAGTGATCAACTGAAGCATTACCACCTCAAAAAAAAAAAAAAAAAAAAAAAAGATCTTGCCAGATCAGTAAGGCTATGACCCGCCTTCACCTTCACACCAGCTCCCACTTTTAAGGACTAAATACCATAAATTCATTAGAACCCACATTTCCCACAGCTGAGCAGCACCCTGCTGAACCCTCCCTCGACACCTGCCCATAAGCACATCTGCAGTGCAGCTCTGAGGTGGAACAAAGGCTTCCACGTGCCACTGCCAAGAGGTCCAGGTGAGGTAAAGGTGCTGCCAAGAGGCTCTGCTCCTCAAGCACGGCTCAGCTTCGCAGTACCCCGGAAATACTTCCTCCCTGGAACCTTTTCTCTAGAGCACCTGTTTTGAACTCCAGCTACTCCAGTACCTGCCGTAAGTTTGACATGTTACCTTAAATGTATTTTGCATTATTACCCATAATTGATATTAACAATACGGGAATTAAGCAAAGTGACCAGCATGAGAAAAACGAGTTTCCAAAGAAAAATGCAGTCTAACATAAGCAAACGGAGATTTCAGCGGCGTTCCTGGGATCAGACAGAGCGCTGCCCAAACGCAACTCCTACTGCATTCTTCAAGGACCACAGCGCGGGGAGGGAAGCAGAGGAAGGGTAAAGGCCGCCTCCAACCTTCTCCAGCGCGGCCGCTCCACGCCCGCTCCCAGCGGCAGCAGCCGCCACGCCGAG
>VXAV01006949.1:50883-78840 GCA_013399715.1 Alectura lathami | reverse complement strand
TCGAGACCCGGCCCGGCGCCGTGCCGGGTGGGCAGCTAGATGGCTGCGGAGTGTTGTGTGTGTGCGTGCGTGTGTATATCGTGTGCAGAACGGTTGCGTATGAATATCTGTATGTGCATTGCTGCAGCTCTGGCCCTGGCCAACGCAGATCTCAAGCGTGATGGGTTTGGCGTGGAGGAGCCCTCTCCTGGCTGAGGCCTCTGGTGCTCTCTGATTCCTACAGGGAAAGGAAGAAAACAGAAGGGAGTGTGAAGAGATCGACATTTCCTGACTGAAAACATGCCTGAACTCACCCACTCTGTTTGGGAAGGCAACCCTGAAACTGCATGTTTCTGTTTGAAACTGCATGGGTTTGTTCTCCCTACAGCTGGCTGGCTTTGTCAGATAAGCTCTTAGGAAACATACGGTCTTGGAAAATGAAATGGTAGGTCACTGAACAAAACTGTCCGCGCTGGTGTGCCTAAGTGCTTTGGTGCTACTGACCTGCGGGTGAAGGAGTTGGAGAAATCAGTATGCGTGCAGGTGGACAGTGGGACGAGATGGATTTAGAGAGAAACTGTTGCAGTTTTATTTTGGCCCTAAACCCGTTTCTTACTTCACACTGTAATTCCTATGTGAAAACCTGCTGCAGTGCCTGAGACATCAATTCCTTTGACTATTTGAAACTGCTTATTGTCTTGATTCACCATATTATCTGGAGAAAGCAGGAGCCATGCACAAAAAGCAAACTACTTTGGTGGTTTGTTGGTTCTGATGAACCAAATGATTCCTTCCTTTTTTTTTTTTTTTTTTTTTTTTTTTTTTTTCTTTTTTCCCCCAAATAGGCGCAACTTGGAGCCCCCCCTGTAGCTGTAGGTGGATAGTGGGGAACTTCCTTCCACTGGCAGCACAGAGAAGGCACAGATGTGATAGCAGATACCAAAAAGGTGACTTCACACAGTCCCAGCCCAGCAAAGTACGTGGTTTCATGCCACTGGGAGCAACCCCAGGCCTCTAGTGTAGCAGTGATCTTCTCCCCTGTTAGCTTTTATAGATCTAGCTGCTCCAGACTTTGCTTAGTCAAGTTCGAAGCATGAATGTTGTTAAACAACTCCTAATGTGGCAAGTCAGTCTTCCTGTAGCCATTTATGTTGGTCTTCAGTCACCAGCGGCTTCTAAAAATATTCCCATGGAGCTGCCCACAGCCATTCGCAATATCCTAGGGGTGCTCCTACAGACAACAATTTCGACATACATTTTCCATATCAGTTAAAAATAAAAAAGCACACTCTGAAATAATGCAGTAAAAAGGACATTTATTCACACTAAAAGTGTGCAAACTTATTTTTAAGTACCTGCATTCCAAATTCCAGCAAGAATCATTTCTTGGTGGCTGAAGTATTAACATTCAGTTATCTTTCAGTAGAAACTCTTGTAAAACTTGGGAATAGGTACATTTTCTCATTATTATTGCAAGCTGTTTCCTGGAAATGTGGCTATATATGCCATACGCTGACACTAACTAGCAAATTCAAGTCATTAGCTATGTTATTTTTGGAACAAGATAAGATTTTTTTGAGTGATCCATAGCTCCAAGCTATCAGACAGAAACTTGGCATTAACCTCTATAAATAAACCTAGCAGTTAGTGAATGATACGATGAAGTACTGAGGAACAGCAAGCGTTTCTAACCTGCATGATGACAACAGGCTTGTAAAGCTGCAGGGGGCATTCTGAGGACAAGGTCTTAGGATCTATCACTTAAAGTCCACTGCCTAATGTGGTTGTGAGAATACTTGTGATTTGGTTAATTAAGATCAAAGAGGTACAAGCAGGCCTATAGGCAAGCTGCGACTCTTCACTGGAAAACAAAACAGCAATGAAAAATAGAATTAACACAAATGAAATAATTGAGATATTAGCACCCTCAGATCAAACACACAGTAAGAGTGAGCTTCAACGTGGTCTTTAATCAGCCTGTTAATGAGAAACCCAAGCCAGGCGTGTAGTAATTGTAAATGGTGTCATGGAGAATACTGGAAAGGACTAATATTTAACACCAGAGCTGCTAGGATATGAGTGGGTATATGGTAGGTTAAACAGATATGTTTGCTAATATTTTTACAAACACACGTACCCATATCATTGCTCCATCTGGCCTGACAGGGATATTTTTATGAAGACTCAGAAGCATGAAAGAAATAGCACACAGTTTTCTTATGGCTGGAGAAATGTGTTTATTGAAGATATTTTTGGGGAGAGGAGAACTGTCTTTTTGACCTCATTTGTTTTCTGTTTTATTTTTTAAAATAATGATCTCCTTAAACCATTGCATACAAATGTCATTTTATGACACAGATTCTTGTCAAAAAGACCAAGTCTCCACATAGGCTTGCATCCGGCTTTGAATAACTCAGTTGAATAACTCCTTTTTGTTCAGCAGAACACTTTTACACAGGTTGACCTGAGTGTGCACAAGGGTGCACAGAGCTATTTGCAGATAAAATTGCTGGACATTTAGAATCAAGGAAACTTAACCTAGGAGCTAGGCAGGAGGTGGCAGGGTGGCAGTGCTGCCCTTTAGGCCTGCTCTTTTACCAGCTGCAGACAGCCATTGCTCTTTTAGACTTGGAGAGTGAAGATAAGGACACATGAGATGGGTTACGAAAGTAGCTGCTGCCTTTTGAAAATCCCGGTGATGAAGGTAACACTACCCGCAGTGCTCATATGACCCGGAGCACGTGTGCCACCCCAGGCAGCCATGGGGAGTCCCCAGCCGCCAGCGCTCATTGGGAATCCGCTGCTATGTGGAGCCTTGGCCAGAAAGCCCGTGGCAGGCTGATGTCAGAAGCCACTCGAGGACTCCGTCCCATAAAGCCCTGTTGTTTGCGTAGTGAGTTGAGGTTTCCACTCCATGTTCCCTCACAGAGAGGAATGCTTCCAAAAAGAACGTGGTGAAAAGATCTTGGCTTTTCGTTCTACTGCAGTGACTCTTGACACCTCTGCACATTTCTGCAGGAAATATAGACTTTATTTGAATTGTGGTCATTCACCCATTTTCTGTCCTTTTTTTTTTTGCTTTGCTTTGCAGCCAGCTTTTCTGCAGCAAACTCTGCAGAGCTACACGTTCTTCTTCGGTGTGTAGATGACATATGCAACACAGATTGGCAGAGATGGCACCGATTTCCCTCACTTTCTGGTGTTCTCTGAGGCCAAGTTCCTCAGATGTTACACAAATAAAAACTGACATCCTGACTGCCTGAAGACAATAGAAGTAGGATTATCTGTTTAACAAGACCACAATTTTAGTCAGTTTTATTAATATATCAGTGGGATTTTTTATGCTGATGGTAAAGTTACTAAAATAAAGATTCTATACAATTTGCAGGGGTAAAGGCATAAAACTTCGAAGCTATATTTTATAAACTCTGAGAATAACAGTAGATCAACAGATAGAATAATACTGCTCTGCCTACATCCCAGTATTAGGTCGCTCAGGATTCAAATATCTGAAAAACAACAAGTCAGTGGTGTAAGAGAATGATGTCCTGTGTAACACGGGGAAACTGCAGACTGCAGCCTGCGGCCTCTATCGGTTTGGCTGATGGGAGAGAAACAGTTGTTGTTTTCCCAAAGTTACTCAGAGTTTTGAGATTAAAATGGTGGCTTCCTTTTCTGTTTGTTGTTGTTGTTGTTTTGGTTTGGATTTTTGCTTGTTTGGTTGGGGTTTTTGGTATTTAGGTTGGTCTGGTTTTTGTTGTTTTGTTTTGTTTTGTTTTTCCCCCCTCTCTTTATTCAGGCTGGAAAGAGGAGAGGATATAAACTTGTATTTGTTACTTTTATTTTTCCTGGAGGTGGTGATACAGGTTCTGAAAGCATTTTAGTAGAAGATACCTATCAAAGCAGATTGCATGTTAATCTTTCTTGATGTTGCCTGGGAGACACAAGCTGTAAGACAGGAATTTAAAACTTTGAAAAAGATATTTGCAAACTGGAGCAGAAATGGCATATTTTCTTCAGCCAAGCTTCGTGAAAGAGACAGTGTCTCTTCCCTAGTGCTTCCCTGTTCTAAAAGTGCCTCCTTAGATTTTGGCTTCGGATCAAGGACTTGAGGAAGCTAATCAATTTCAATTTTACAAAAATTTAAAGAATCCTGCATTACACCAGTTGAAAGTGAAATCCCAGTTTATATGTATCTATGAATGTAAACATTTAATTATTCCATGCAGTGTAGGCAACATCTTCAGGACAGGTGCAGAAGGACTTAAACCAGCCTGCCTAAGAGCTTTGGTCCAGGACATACTCTGATGGGCCTGAAAGCCTTGCTCCAGATCAAGCTGAGGAAAGCCAGGAAGAGCATTTCCACATCCCAAGTGCATGTTCCCCCCAGGCAGCAGCAAGCCCTGCCTCACTGCTGTTGTGGTTGAATCCGGCAAGCAGCCATGCACTACACCGTCTTTCACTCACTGCCCCCCTCCCAGTGGGACGAGGGAGAGAAACAGAAAAAAAAAGTAGAACTTGTAGGTTGAGATTAAAAAAAAAAATTATTAAGAAATAAAAGGAAGAGAGAAATAGCAGTAATGACAATAATAATATATATATATGAACATCTGTGTGTTATCAATATTTTTTTTCTCCTAAAGCCAAAACATAGCTTCATACCAGACACTATGAAGAAAATCAGCGCTGTCCCAGCTGAAACCAGGACAGCTGCGTTCAGGGCAGGGCAGTGCCCGTGAGCACCCCGCTGAATCAGGACTCGAAGCCGAGATATTTGGAAGTGCACATGAGTTACGCAACGGGGGCACCAGGAAGCTCAGTGCTGGCGTGGGGCCGTGTTTCAGAGCTGAGCTGACGGGCCCAGATTGATCCAAAGGGACTGTGAAGGCTTCAGTAAACCCCAGGGCTTGTGACACATTTCAGCCACAGAGCTGTGCAGCTCTTCTATCCCTGCTGCTGCACCGTGATCGTGTCAGTCCTGTTCTCGAGTAACATGAGGCCAGGCGACGTGCCCCTTGGCCACCGTACCTGCGTTCACAGCAGAACCCTTCTGGCGTGGCAGTGCCAGCAGACCTTGGAGGATGCACAGTGTTCAGGTAGTTGCACGACTGGTCTGTGAGCAGATGGTGGGGTGCTTTGGGACCTATATGAGCAGATAGGAGTGGGCTCTGTGAACACTAGTGGTGCCAGGGATCACTTCACTGGAGTTAAATGCCTGAACCCTCCAGTGAATCCTCGCTAAACAATGTTGGGTCGGGTAAATTCAGTATTATGGAAGAGTATTTCAATGAGTCATATTTCTGTAGATTCTGAAAAATGTGCTATATTATCACAGCAGCAATGGCAACAATGGATTGGCAAATTAGATTTTATGAAAGGCTGTGAAGATACAAGTGAAAATAAAGCACTAACTACTGCAAGGTCTATGAGCACTCATTTAACCAAGCAGGACATCCCTTGTGCCTTTGTAGATGGTACCTTTGAACACAGAAGTTGCTGGCCTGAGTAGAAATAATGCTTGTTACTATCTGAGTGTTTGACATCAAAAACAAAAGCCCTGGGTCATCTCTGTATAACTGACCTCAAGAATTTTTTTCAAAAAAAAGTTATTGAAAAAAAAAAAATTGACTAACTTGCTGTGTTATCTTAAATTTTCAAATCCTCTCATTCAAATCCTGTGGTTATAATCCCAGCCAAATATTTTCCTCATCAGAGCATTGTATTAGAAAAGGTTTTAGAGCATAGTTTGATAAGAAACTATTTGGCCTCAGTGCCAGCTTAAAAAGTCATCATCTCCCTTCTGTGTCCTTGGCTGCTGGTCCCTACCCTGCGACACCTCCCTTCTGCCGGGTGCTGCAACAGCACAAGCACTCTGCGGCCACACAGAGGACTGATGTAGCTGAAAACCAACTTTTTTCCCCCTCTGCTATTTTTCAGTTCTTCAACCTGGTTGACTTATTGACTATGCAAATGTATCGCTGGGAAGGACAGAGCTGGTGCGAGAATGAGAGAGCCAGAAGGCACAGGAGCACTGAGCTGTTAAGCTGATGCATGCAGTACTTGCACTGACTGCCTCGTGTCTCCCCACTGAAATAAAATTGTGTATTTGTTTATATGGTTTTATATGCTTTTATGCCAACTGTAAAAACGAATTTGGCCAAATACAAAAATCCATGCAACTATGGTTTTTATATTTACTTAAAACTTCTGATAGAGGGCAATGTTAGTATAAATCATCTTGTGATCCCCAGCCCTGCCCTCGTTTCTCACAGTTATAAATGATGGCATGTTTGGCTGTTCACAGGCGTGCTGCAAAGCTAATGTTTCACGCTGGGTTCCTGGGACCTGAATCTCATTCTGCCCAGCATACCTCCGAGGCGACTGCTCTGTGTGACACTTACATAGCAATGCATATTTATTTTTGATTTGCTGAAAGGGCAGAGATTTACCTGCTAGTACATTTAGATATTCAAGTGTATTCCCCAGGCGATAGTGGAAAATCTTTGCCCTCTTCTCACAGCTTTTTTTTTAGCCAATGGACAGGTGGACTAAAGAAGTGCTAAAATCCAGGCAGTACATTGGAGATGCTCGATATGGGCAATACTGTAAGAATGAGCAGTCGGTTAAAAGCAGCCAAGCTTGTGTCCAAAGCACAGCTAAATCTCCAGTAGCCTTGATGACCTGTGGATTTCTTAATCCTGTTCAGTGAAGAATCAGCTTGCAGGGAAAGACTCAGGGAAGGCTGGACTTGGTGTGATGTGATGGTGTAAGCAGTATTTTCAGTGGGAAAAAAAAAAAAAAAAAAAAAAAAAAAAAAAGAGAGAACTGCTGCTATATCTACTGTTTCTTGATCTTCCAGCCCTCAAAGCACGAAGCATCAAAACTTTGGAGAGTTTTGTGCCAGAGTCTTGTGTTCTCCAAAGACTCAATTAACTCCTCTGTCTCACCTTTGCTTTCTCACAGGACTTGGTTATAGAAAGGAAAGAGAATTCAGGGGTTTTGTTCGCCAAAACAAAACCACAAAGCTCTGTTTGTCCAGTCTTAGAGAAGCTGCAGGTGAAGGCAGCAGCTGTTATGTTGCTTATTAATGGAAGCGTGGGAAAAGCTTCGGTTTCAAGCTGATTTTCAAATGAAAATGTTTTTTGGTCTTTTTTTTTTTTTTTTAGAAGCACTTATGAGTATAACTTTGCACACTGATATTCTGAGAGTTTTCTCATGGCTGTTGAGGTTCCTCAGACTCAGGGATAAGGCTAGGATGGTAAGTGTGCTCCGAAATGGGCTTTAGTTAAGTCTTAGACATCGCAACAAAGCCTTTTCTTGGGAATGGTGATTGAGCCTACAAGAAGACTGTTGTTTCTGCTGTGCTTTAAGAAATACCGAGTTAAATCCTGCCACACTAAACCAGCCACACACTTCCACTGAGTGTATGGGATAGGATTACACCCTTGGGATGCAATTTAAGCATTTTAGAACAGCAATCTGTGTATGTGTAATAGGTGAATTTTAACATCAGGGTGCCCATAAACAAACATTCATACTGTCAAACTCGCTAACAGTCACAGGCCATGTCTTTTTTACTGCAGAACAACACTGTATTGATTTTTCTTGTGAAAAGAAAACCTGAAACACAACCAGCTAATGTTGTGCGTTGGCCAAAGTGAGGTAAAAGAGATTGCAGATGTGAGTTACCATGGGTTCCCAGCAAGGTTCAGGCGTCCTGACACGACATTTGCTCCCAGTAAAACTTTGCTTGCTGGATTGTCATTCCTTTACCAGAATGAAATGACCTCACAGAAGGCACCGGAGTTCACTGTAGCGCTTACTCCTCGCTGTAAAGGATGAATGTTCACCCAGCAGCAGCATTCTGGATATTTTTGAGTCTGTTCTAAAAGCATACTCCAAGGTTCAGACAGGGAGCACATTTTATTCTCTCTCACACTTGGAATGCAGAAACACAATGATCATCTTTCAGTTAATTCCATCACTGTCTTTTGCATTATCTTGTCTTTTGTTTATTTTGCAGCTGAAAGCATTCAAGGTCTTTCTTTCTACTGGGCTGTCCTGAACTTGGCTTGAATAATGTACTAGATTCTTCCATGTCAAATTCCTTGGAATTACATTTATTCTGCTTGTGTAAATTAGCAACTGCATTGGCTGTATTTCAGTTAAACAGTGAAAATCAGACAGGAGCTTGCTATGAATTCCCTGGATTTGGTAAAATCAATATGAAACATGACCTTCTTAAGATAAGGCATGCGCTGAGAACAAGATAGATTACCAGAACTGTTGACATTTGTTACATGGATCTGCGTCAGCTGTAAGACAAGTCGGCACCTTTTCTTGCCTAAAGCACAACTTGGATGCCAAATAATTGAATTTAGTAGGCGCAGTTGTGAGTTAAATGCTAGGCAATGCCTAACACATTGCAGGTGAAGTTTGAATAATAATAACAGCAATAATATCTCTTCAGTATGGCATTTGCTCATAAATCTCAAAGTGATATGTACTGCCGGTCTATCTGTTTTATGGGTGAGGAGAAGGAAGCACTGGAGGAGAAGTGGCTTGCTCCAGGGCACCCTGCAAAGCCTGAACCCACAAGGCCTTCAGCCCTGAGCCAGGTGTGAGAATGTTCAGTCACACAGCGAGAACTTCACTCTGTGTAACTCCATGCAAAACTCTGGGTCTTCCCACTGACCAAAAAAGGTGGCTTTTTGGCAGGCAGTGCTCGACAGTGCAGAACTCACATTGCTCACCAAAGTGCTTGGTGGGTCTCTTCCCTTCCTCCCTGGGCTAGCTGCAGCAACTGCTTCTAAACCGAAATATTACTATGAAAGTAGCCTTTTTTCCCATTTCTTTTACATTGATTTGCATGTTTTATTTATTCTTTGAGCAAGTTAGTTGATCTTGACCACTTTCTTCCCATCTGCTTTTCTTCTCCTTGGTATGTTTCTTGCAGGGTACCAGGAGTAAGGCTTTAGCCTTACTGCATATTCAGCTCACCTAGTCCTCTAGTTGCACCACTGGGATGGAGGAGTTATATATGCCTGGAGCTAGATTTATGCTGCAGCTTGGTCAGAGCTACACAATGAGATGTGCACAAAACCAGGGTGCATTGGGAAAGCCTGGGTGTGCCTACGGTGCTGGCCCGTGTCAGATGCAGGACTTGTGCAGGGGATGTGCAGAGGTCCAGCGCTGCAGACCTCTGCTGGAACCCAGGGCAGAAAGGGCAGCCTTGCTCTGATCCTGCCCAGCAAAACTGTGAGACCTCTTTAAGTGCTGTTGGAGCACAGCAAGAGAGCGTGGGGGCTTTGTGCCTTTCATCCGAGGGCTTTACACACAACTAGCTTCACCACCGCCTGTTTAATGGAAACAGTCCTTGTCATAGACCTGCTAGAGAGACGTAACATAAGGCCTTGTCTCAGCTACGTAAGTGACAAAAACCTCAACATTAAAGCCTCGCATTTTAAAACTGATCTGGTTAAAGCAGGGCAGTTCTTCCATTACAGGCGTGCCTTAGGGCATGGAGACACTAGCACGGTGATTCCCGATGTGTGGAGCATCCACGGCTCCCATCAATTTCATTTGGGAATATGAATGCTTAACGTTCATGAAAACCTGGCCCTCAGCAGTGTGGCCGGCCATGGCTGGCCATGCACACAGGTATGTACATATACGTACATGTATGTCTATGTATGTATGTGTACGTATACACACTGGCCAGGGCTCAGCTCCATTAGGAGATGTGAAGGGAGGCTAGCCCTGGCAGAGGGAGCAGGGCATGCTGCTGTGCTTCAGGGCTCACGCTAATGTGCGAACTGCTGCCTTGCAGCTCCAAAACCTTCAAAATAAATAATTCCAAAAAAAATCTGATGATTGCACCTTCAAGTTTTTCTCCACAGCCCTTGATTTTCCTCCTTTGATAAACATGCAGATCTCTTCCTTGCGGCAACTCAGCAGAGAAACCATGTAATAGCACAAGATCTCACAGCAACTTAGCAAGCGTTGCAACACTGCAGCTGGCTTATATATTTGCAGAGACTTTTTGCCTTTGCAGTTTGCACATCCCATTGGTCTTAATGTTGTGCTTCCAAGTTTCTGCATTAATCCAGGCTTTCTGATCTGACAGGTGCTGCTGTTTGCAGGGAAACTGGGTATCTGAGTGAGACCCGGTATCTGGTAAGTCCTTTGCTGAGCTGGTGATGTGCACGAACTGCTGGATGATTCTGCTTATGTGATTATATTTTAAATTTGTCTTCTTAATCCTCAGAGTAGCTTTTTTTTTTTTTTTTTTTTAACAGAAAGATCCTGTATATCTAAATACAACTTCTAGAAATGTTCCTTTGCAGAAAGGGGGTATGCAGGGCTAATTCTGACAGAGAGCTACCACCTCTCCAAGACCACTGTGTGCTGTACTCTAAAACACATATCTGTTTCTTAAGGGGAGTGAGCAAGCACCCCGGTGAGCCTCCCCTCCATTCATTCACTGGGTTTGATGTTTGGGGGATTTTCAATTTCAAGTTATTGATGACTTCACACAAGAAGTAAAACACAAAAGTGAGTAAGAAACTGCTCAGAAAGAGTGACACGCTCACTAGGGCTGTAACTATGACAAATCCACACCATTTTCTAAGGTGACACACATATATGGGTCATGTCAGCTGTTTTGCTGGATTAGCTGTGTGGCTCATGGAGCCCTATATCCTTTCCCTGACAGTAGTCAGCAGAGGAAGGGGCAAGAAACATCCTAATCCTGATTAGCTAAGGATTGGTGTAAACCCTGACTGCTTGCAAAATTTCAAACTGTTGCAGCTCTGCATGCCCTGGTTCATGCCCACGCCCTTGCTGACCCTACAAAGGTTTTTCTGTTGGAAACACCAGCTCCATCCCTCTGCCGCTGTGGGTCCCCGTGGGTCCAAGGCTGCCCCTGCGGGGCCTTGTCAGTGCCCTCCTGAGAAGCTTCTGCAAGACCCTCGCCCTGTGCTCACTGAAGCAAAGTTTAGCTAAGGTGTGTGAGGACGGCTGAGAGCAACACGAAAGGAGGGGCAAGTTGTGGAGAGATTTCTTGCCTGCAGTTTTACAGATTATGGCTCATGTGGAAGATCAAGTAATCAAAAAGGAGGGGGAAGAAGTGAGGCAGCTGTGTCAGACAGCTTTGGCAGAGCAGAAAGGAGAAGGTGGGGCAGAGGGTGGTTTGTCACCCCTGCAGCTGCTGTGCAGCCACTAACTGTGCATCCTGGTTCAAGGAGAACTGGATCCTAAGGGCAAGCGTGGAAGGAAGCTGGATGTTACACTGCTCTCAGACACAGGGATTGAACTCTGGGTGGTCCTGTGTGGAGCAAGGAATTGGACTCGGTGATCTGTGTGGGTCCCTTCCAACTTGGGATATTCTATGGTTCTGTGGTCATTCCTTAGCTGTTGGGACTCTTCAGAACTCTCAGTTTCATTTCATTTCATTTCATTTCATTTCATTTCATTTCATTTTTCTATTCTATTCTATTCTATTCTATTCTATTCTATTCTATTCTATTCTATTCTATTCTATTCTATTCTTAGTTTCTTTTACAGATTAGCTGGACATCTGAGCTGAGAGTGATGTGGAAACATTCATTCTGCAAGGACTTTCCCCTTAAAGGCAAGCCTGCAGCGTTAAAGGTCTCGCAGACTGTGCACAGTGCTGGCAGCAGTTTCTGAGCAACAGCCAAAAATACGTTCTTGCAGCAGCGTTTCCACACTGATGGCACTACAACAGAGGCAGCTCCGCTACAGACGGAGCCGGCGAAACCATGTTTTGGCAGAACCCCGAATTCCAACCGCACTGAAGCAAGGGTAGCCATCATTTTTGCTGTTTTATTGTTCTTTGCCCATGACAGAGATAAGAATTATGTCCATACAGCGAGTAAAAACAGTCCTAATAAAAATATCCTAGGTCTTTATCCTCTTACTTCTATCTTACCCCAGAATTATCTGCATCGCTTTGAAAAGCTGACACTCTCTGGAGGTGGGAGGAGACCTGTGTTGTGCAGAAGTTCTGAGTTCTGCAGAGGGAGGGAGGAGAGAAACCCCTGACGTTGCCTCTGCTCCAGTCCTGCTTTAGCTGGTGGGGGGCGCAAACAAATGCCACGAATTTCACACCCTTTGCAGCTGGGACCAAGAAGAGGTTTCGGATGACTCCTGCAAAGGGACTACAGTTTCAGGGTAGCACATGCCGGGAAGGACATTCCCTTCTACCTAGCTAATTCCAAAAATATCATCTGCAGCCGCTGGCTGATCCGGGGGAGCCTCCCACGTGCGCAGTGCCTGGCTGGCAGTTGACCTAGTTGTGAATGCAGGGGGTTGCACACAATAACCAGTCTGTCAAGTGAATGCAGATTTCTCTCCCCAAACTAGCAAACAAGAAATTAAAAGGAAGCTCCAGCCATGCCGATAAGCTCGTAGGAGCACACAGGGCTTGTTTGTTCGGTTTGGGGTTTGTTTCGTCCTTTCCTTGAACCCAGTGCGAGGGGAGGCTGCGGTGAGCTGAGAGCAGGGCTCACAGGGAGCCATGGCATCCGAGCGTCCATCCTGCTCCACATCCTCCCGCATCAGGGAAATTCCCTCTCTTGTGCTCGTGTCTTCCCCAAGAGAGAACAGCAACCAAAGCCGTCTGTGCTGTGACACCCAGCCACCAGCACCAAAACATGCTGGCAAGCCAAGCCGCGGCGCCGGCGGCCCCATGCCTGCCTACCAGCGATTTCCGTATCGCTGAACACTAAAGGCACTTCAGGGAGCACTAATGGGACCTGATTTCAGAGGAAATGCGTGCGGCAGCTGCTGGCCAGTTGCTCCCTTGGGAGTACAGAGTCCCTGAAGGATCAGCTATAAACTTTCAGGTGCTGGTCTAAATCCTTTTCACTTCCAGAAGCACACAAACACAAGAACTGTCCCGTGCTAACAAACACAGCTTTTGCTAGCCCCATGTGTTTTGAGACTGTGCTATGTCATTATTCAGGAAGGCATTTAAAAATCACTTCAGGAATATTCAGAAAATTCCTTTCAGCAATAAAACGTTCTGTCACAAGGCAGCGGGGTGGTGCTGGGGGCCCGCTTGGCACTGCAGGATGGCCTCACTTGGAGCCTGTAACATGGCTGTGCAGCAGCTTGCGTCGTGTTCTGTCCTAAAAGATCCTTTGTGACCATGTTAAGCAACAAGGACAGGGTTCACAGTGAGAAGATGGTTCTTTGCTCAGCAGCATTGCTACCCAGAGAGCCAGGCACTGTACTGGGTCACTTGCTGCCCTAGTCTGTTTCTTATTAACAGTGCAGAATATTTTTTATCAGAGTATTTTATGATTTGAAATGTATCTTCAGACGGAGAGAAGTGGCCCCATCAGTTCATCTTATTAAAAAGAAGGCCCATAGATACCCCTCCTCAGTTTGGCTACATCTGTGAGCTGAACACTGCATTTCCTGTGAGACTGGAGGCGTGGATAGCATTCAGGTCAGGGATGCTTTAGATGTAGAGCTGCGATAAGCCTGGGGCAAACAAAGCTGATTGCACGCAGTATATTCTCTTAATGAAAAGGCAGATGACGGAAGGCAGACCTTGCTGTGTTGCAGCTACTTTCCTCAGGATCCCAAAGAAGATCTCAGACCCTTTCTGCAACATTTCCATGAGAAATACGTGCTCTAGGAACCATTCTTCCTCCAAGAGATGATAGCGTAGATGGAACCGTGCAGACAATCTCCTCGCCACCAGCAGGACAAAGGACCAGCACAGAGCTGCTTTTTGTTTGTACCACGTCGCATCGCACACCCTGCGGTCCCACAGACCTGCTTTCCCTCCTCAAAGGAAGTTTTCCCCTTGTGCCCAGGCAGCGCAGCTGCACAACCACTGCAAGATTTGGGCTTTCCACGACACTGCGGCCAGCAGAAGGTCTCTGCGTGACTCTGATCACAGCCTCAGAGAGATGCAGTTTTCTGCCTTCCCACTTCATGCTATGTGACCACAAGTATATCGATACTCTCTTCTGAGAGTATGAGTGCAGTGGTTCAGTGAAAATTTTAAGCTCTCAGGGTGCAAGAAATGGCAATAGAAGAGGACTTGAGCTTTTCTATTTTAAGCTTTTAATCATAAGCAAAATACCAAATAACATCACTCATTTTCTATGCAATAGAAATATCATCTGTTAGAGAAGGACAAACAAAGACGCTAATATCATGCAAACTCAATCTGTCCTCCAACGCTTGTTTCAATGGCTGGTTGGATGCTAAAAATCTGCCACTCTGCTCTTGCTGGATAACTCTGCGTTGAGCTCTTGGCTGGACTGCAGAGCCTGGGGTCCGAGGGGCACGGCAGGGGCAGGGTGAGACGAGGGCTGGCACTGATGAGCTTGGGTCCCAGCTCCCCTTGGTAGGGAGTAAGGAAAACCCACAAGGCATGAGGGAGCAGGAGTCAAAGCAGAGCTGCTGCAAGGTTTTCTGCAATGTTTTAAAAGGGACATTTATTATAATAGCTTGTGAATGTGGAAATCTTTTTTTTTTTTTTTTTTTTTCCTCCTGGATATGTGTAATAAAAAAAAAAAAAGTGCCTTGTATTTTTGCCTTTGCAGAGTTTATGCATAGAATGGGGCTTTTTACACTGTGATCCTCTTCAGTACCAGCTCTAAATAGAAGATACTTACTGCACCCCTCTGGGGATGAAGAAGACACGGTTTGTTTTATGGAAGGAGGCAACTGCAAGGCTTAGGTTTCTTCCCAAGAGTTCAGCAGCCGCATTGCAAATAAGATCACTACTTACATTGCCCATATTTACATAGTCTAAATATCACCAAAGAACGTAGGCTGCAAGAATCTGCGTCACAGAAATTCCTTTATCTTACTTTTCGCAATACGCCAGAAAAGTCCAGACATGGTGAAGTGTTCTTTGTTGCAAATTAAGTGTAAAGCACAATTAACACTGAAAGTACAAACCAGGAAATGTTTCCAAGAAGGATTTCTGTCCTGGAGTTCTTTAAATTAATTCTTTGTTCATCATCTGTAATCATTAAATCCTCAGTATTGGTCTGGTATATATGAAAAATTGTGACTGCCCTGTTGTGAACCGAAGCGATGCTTTAACCCAATGCAGAGGACTGAAATGATACTCCTTGTCGCAGTGGTACTGATTGTGGATACCACTGCAACAGCTTTTGTTACGTTAATCACTTCAGACGACAGGTAATATGTGATTGGCCTCATGAAAATGAGTTATTTCTCCGTCTGTTTGTAACCTGCTGGCTTGCAGGAGATGAAGCTGGAAAATAATACAATTGTAACTGCAATTAGCACCACACATCTGAAGTATGTCTTGAACTTGTGCTCCTATTATATTCGGAGTTGTTATGACAAGTTTAACTGTTCTGTGGCCTCCGGGGCAAAATCCTATTTGAATAATGGTGATAGTAGAATTAATGTATTTGGAGCATCTATAAAATTCCTCTGCTGAATTTGAGCAGCGAGGATCACCTATGCTTAACTACATTTTATTTTATTTTTTTTAATATTTCTCTCTCTTTAGGTGCAGGAGTATTCCCATGTTCTGACTTTTCTGGTTGCTATTTTTCCCGCAGTGGGCTGTAACTTTCACCTAACTGCAGGAACTGACCCATGGTTTGCAACGTTTTATACAGCTTATTCTGCATGTTTGGGACTTCTTAACCTAAACCATTGCAAAAGAAGAATTTCAATTTTTCAAATGTCATCGATTCCAGCTGTAATTTCAGGGCCCCTCTTATCATTCCCAGCCTCCCAAGGCACACAAAACATAGTACAGTTCTTGGAAACTGAAGCTGGTGTTCCTCTGCCCAAAGAGACCGCCTTGGAATGCCTGCTAATGCATGTCCTGAAATACTGCACGTTGATTTTGCATTTATCATAGTGGATAATAATATTGTTTGTTTTGTTGTTTAATATTTAAGTAATGCTATTTTTAATGGTGTTCTGGCATGTCGAACCACAAGTGCATTCTTGGCAAGGAGTGCATGCAGCTCCTGGTTGCTCAGCCGCTTTGGTCGATGCAGGCGCTGCCACTACGGTGACACCTTCAGAGAACATTACTGCAGCTTAAATTACTGGCACAGCTGCCCTGCCAATGAACAAGCTATGCTGCACCATCCATGTAATTCTTTGTGGGCTTATTTATTTATGCTTATTTATTTACCCACAGCATAAAGCCACTTGACCTTCGGCAAAGTTTGTTGCTTAACCTCCCTGTACCACCGTCTACACATTCCTCTCAAAATGTGTTCCTGGCAGGCTTATAAGACAACATCTCCGGCATCTCATTACAAAAACCTGGATTTCTGGTCTGGCATTTAGGCTGGCTTTCTCCCTTTTTTCTCCCCCTCCAGCTTCTTTGGAATATCAGGATTCTGATCTGCCTGAAAACCCAAAGCTGTTAAATGCAATTTCAGGCAGTTTTTCTGCTTCAGGGCATGATTTCAGTTTGCTCATTATGACAGCCTTATAGTACAAGTTGTTATCTGGCATGGGTAGGTGTACAGCTTTGTATTTTCATTGGAATCTCACCCATTTATTCTCTGTGCTGGGAGTGCTGAAAGCTTAACATGTCATTAGTATTCTTTCTGGTCTTTTGAAAAATATCAGCTGCATCATTATAACAGAAGGAGAATGGGTTTCTCTCAAGTTCCCCTCTATTAGGGCATGCAAACTATGCAAAACCTTCATTCTGGGCCTGCGCCGAAGCGGTCGCACACAGAACCGAACATTAGTGACAACTAATTACGCCATCCGGAGCTTCAGAGCAGCAGAAGAAAACATTTGTCATCGAGCAGGATGAGCCGAGACAGTGACCTGGTTTCCCAGGTTGCATGCAGACGGCGTCGGGAGCTGCGGCTGACAAGGAATGCTAATGGTGCCTCGTGCTGCGGGCAGCACAGCTGCACCCGCTCCCATCGGTCGTATGCCCAGGGGCTGCTCGGAGTGCTCTGCAAGTGTTCCCTCTGCTTTATACGTTGCTCGTTTGCTCGTTAAGGATGCCAAGTGAATGCACAATTCCCGTATTGGACCCCGTAGCAAACACTAAATGTGCCCTATGGCTTTTCCCATCACTGTCCCATGGAAGCCCACCTAGAGTGTGGTAGGGATGCTTTGTTCCTCAGAGAGCAGCACGTCTGCTCTCCTGCGGCTTGTGCCTTGCTCGTTTTCCCACAGGAACCCCAGCTCACCTCTCCATGTCCCCTCCTCCTCCAAGGCCAGCTGGGGAGCAGCCACGTGTGCTGCAGCTGGTGCTGGCCCAGCAGGCCAGCCCCAGCAGTGACCATGGCCTCCTGCTGACACCTTTACCTGGGCGGGCACCAAGCAGCCTCCCTGCTGGAGGAGGGATGCAGGAGGGGCAGAGCACGAGTTGTATCCAGCCCCCTTGCACTGAAAGAAGAGGGCTCTGATTGCCAGATCCTTTCCACACAGGCCAGGCCGTCCGGCCCAGCCATGTGCACCCTGCTGGGCCTCTCTTCTGGGGACCGAGGACCTCAAGGAAATGCCAGCCCAGCCCAAAGGCTGGCAGGAGGCAGGATGACATCTGGACGATGGGAGCATTTTTCTGATCAGAATTTAGAACCCAGACGGCTTAAAAAGGCAGTAAGGAGACCTGCTTCAGAATAAAGGGCAGCAAGCACAACAACGTTTTAGCTGTGGTGCTACAAGTGGGAATGCGCGTGTCAAACCTTCTGCTGTGTTTGCCAGTGTTATAACAGATCTATGAACACATTGTATGTGTGGCAGAAGAAGAAGGATAATTTGAATGTCTTGTCCAGAAAAAATGGTAAGATGCCCTTACTTGCCCATTTCTACTCAACGCTTGGCAGAAGGGACAATCCACAGGTGCTATTTTTGAGATTTCACAGTGACACAGTATGGCATTTGGGGTGTTTTTTAAGTGTTTACCATGGAACAGTGGTAGATTTTCTGAGCTATCCATAGGGATCAACTCTTCCTATCATCTTCAATGGAACTGAGCTGCTGAGAAGAGCCCCCTACAAAACAAGGAGCAAAAAACCATTGAGTTCAGAAAATGAGACAGTGGGAGCAGCACGGATGAGAGACACTAGAATGAGAAAAAAAAAAAGCAAAAAAAAAAAAAAAGCAAATGAATTAGGTAAATAGAAGAAAGAAGAAACTTTAAAGGAAAGTAGCAGGGTGTAAGACCAGCGGTATGCAGCCAGATGCAGCTGGAGCTGGGAAGAGCTGTGAGAGCAAAGGGTTTGGGGGCCATGCGAGAGCACAGGGCCTGGCTTGTCCTCCTTGGTAAGATAACCACAGAAAGGGAAGTTACATGCTTCCTTCTGCAGCCCCCCCCGCTATGAAATGAAATAATTTTCTCCCAATAATAATCAGAATTTGCTGTGCCTTCAGTTATTTTGAAACCCGAAATAAAACATATCAAGGTGGGATAGGTCTCCTTCAGCAACAGGAGGAAATCTGAACATGGGTGAAAAATGCAATGATTTTTTTTAACGGATTTATTTTTAAAGTCCCCTTTCTTTTTAACACTTGAGGCTGTCAGAGTAGCGTGGCACATTAAAAATCTGTCTTTCCACTGTTATCTCTACAGGAAGACTTCCCACCATGTTTGAGATGTTATTTTATGCGTGTCCTGCTTTTGCCACCATGGGATTTCAACAGGCATTGAAATAGCAAAGTCTCGCACTCACAAGTTATCCTTAACACCTTGCAGAAATCGTAAAATTTGGGTGAGTCATTTTTCCTGAAGTCTGGGCACTTAGGTTTTCAGCCAAAACATGATTTCTGGGACCAAATGTTCTGCTGCTATCAGTTTCCAGTTTTTATTTCGTAAGGCATGGCATTTGCATGAGGTGCGCATGAACAAGACAAATACTGGCAGCAAGAGTTAAAGTGGAAATTCAGAGTGCAGAGCTGTTGGATAAGCCCCACAGTATGCAACATTGCACTATGAGGGTCTAGTTGCATGGATTCACTTTCTTAGTATTGTTGAATTGCTTTGTAGGTTTTTGTTTTGTTTTGTTTTTTTGTTGTTGTTGCTGCTGGATGGGGTGACACAAGGCTTATGTTCAGCAAATTACATGAGTATTCAAATAATTCCATGGCTGTCCGGTGCAACGGCTGGCCTAGCACAGATGACAGCAGGTCTTGTTAGGGGTCTTATTAACAGTTGTAAGGGGTATTATGTTCAAAATACCATTTAAATTCAGACATTCTACTTAAGAATACACATCCATTAAGAGAATGTAAATTAAAGTCATCACTAAGAGGCAGCATAATTAAGATTTCTGATTTGTGCAATAATGATAAATTCTTAGTTTAAGAATTCTTTGAGAAAATGATGACTTGGGCATTGACAAGGATTTACTAGATTAAACTCTTTAATAGAATAAGTTTTTTTTCGCCAGACTTGAATAACTCAATTGGAAACGTACCAGTTTGCCACAGTTTACAATATATTAGATTTGTTAGACGCATGTGTGCCATTAGCCTTGTATAATAAATGGTTTGTTTTAAGAAGTAATTCAGCATATCATCAAAGCAAATAGGCAAACTAATTGCATTCAATTTATCTTTGGCCATGTCCAATCTGGTTTGGTATTTAAAAGCAAACTTTGTCCGAGAACTAAATGGAAGTCATTGAAACTGGTTACACTTAAGATTGTGTTTACATGTAAAGTCTCAGAAACACAATCCCTTGATTATTATCAAAACCAATCTTCCAAACCCCGCTTCTCTTACAGAAAAGGGTAAACATTCCTTTGGCTCCTCAGGGCAAACCCGAAAGCCTGAAGCCCTGTTCTGTAACGAGAAAGGGAACAAGACATTCGAAACTACAGAACGACGCGGTGCTGTGTGTGAGGCAGTACACTTACATGTGCTCTGCTTTACACTGCTCTTCCCTCCAAGGATGACCCGCCATGGTCCTGCACTGGCCCTGCTTTGCTTTAGGCACTGGGGAAGGGGGGAAGCAAATTCTGAAATGCACAGGAAAACTATATAAAATGAGAGAAAAGAAGGGTCTAGAAAGAAGCTGGGAAGAGGATGGTGCAGGATGAGATGGCAGGGAGAGGATGGCACTAACAAAAAGAGTTTTTAGGCTGTCTGCCGAGTGGCATCAAGACAAGTGTGGAATTTTGAAAATGTCCCTGTGATCCAGGGAATGTGTTCCTGCCATATCAGCACATTTGTGGCACTGACGATGCTTGCAGAAATCTTATGTGAGGTTCCATCCTTCGGTCTTCCTCTACTTATTTCAAAATATCCCACCAAAAACAACTTGGTGTCTTGAAATCTTTTAGTTACAGGAAAATGTGTTCCACAAAGCACTCCCTATTACTTCTTCTCTCACTGCTTCAAGCAAGCCCCTTTTGCACCTGGTCTTCAACAAAAAACAAATCCTGTTCTCGGAACACCAGGCACGATGAATAGCTGCCGACCAGTTTTCACGGCCATTCTCACGATGGAGGTCAGACAGGGAGCACCCACAGCACCGTGCTCACTGCTGCCAGCCGCGGCTTGCTGGCCCTGGTCCCAGAGGTCTCTGCAAGGAGGGGGGCAGCAGAGCCACAGCCCCGTGCAGGGACTGCCCGGGGCTGACAGCCCTGCTCAGCACAGCTGCTCTCAGCACCTCCTCCCCAGTGCTGGCTCTGCCAAGCCTGATCCTGCTGCCCCTCCAGATCCGTTCCTTGGGTTCATATTGTGGGGTCTGAGAGCCGTTAGAAACAGCAGAGGTCTTCTGGCTTGGCAAGGCATCTTCTGGGCCGCGCATCCTCACTGCTGGGTATGAAAATGAGCATCAGGCACCAAGCAAAAAACATCCAGCTTTCATCTGCATTTCAAGCTGGTCACATTCGGAGGACACCAACCATTCTGGCCAGCTGTGATGAAACGCAGGGTAATAAGAACAACCCAGTGCTGTTGCCTTGCTTTGCTAACTTTCCTCGTGGCATCGAATGGCAGTGGCAAAGCAAGGGGCTGGAGTAGCACAGTATCACTAGCAGACGACATCCACAGCTGCTGCTTCACTGTCATCAATGTCATGTCTAACCCAGGATGCTGCCTCACATTTCAGAGCCAACTGTGGCTGAAGGCCTGAACAAGATCAATTGGCTTAGGGGATCTTAATGGCAACAAAATTAATTTCCTTCCCTGCTTTTGAGGACCACAGAAAGGCTGAGCCTGGAAAAAGAAATTACAAGCTACAAATCTTAGAGATAAGGGCCAGCCGCAAGAAAGAATGGCAGGTACATGAACACAGTTTGCTAGAGATGAAAATCCAGCTTCATTGCATCCAATTAGGGACTCAAAATCTTGCTGACAGACCATATCTCTAGAGTGCCAGCAGCATCACTGCTGCAGTGTTCTGACAACTCAGCGCACAAGTTCAGAGCCTTGCAACTCCTCTCCTTGCCGTGTACGTGGCAGATCCTGCAGGTCCTTCTGTATGCTCCTCGTTATGGAGCTATAGTACGGCTATAGGAGCCGTTACTGCGTGCCGGTCACTGCTGCCAGCCATGGCATATATGGGTTTTCTGGGGTTTTTTTTGATGGAAAAAAAAATCCTTTTGAAAAAGTGTGTCTGAAGTTCTAATGCATGGACACAGAAATTTCAGATGCAGAGGGAGGGGAACAGCGTCAGTCTGCTCACCTTACTCTTGCTACCATTAGCAAATCTGTTCATGCAAGTAAAGTAAACAGGATTTATCTTAAGTGGGTCAATCTTTTTTTTTTTTTTTTTTCAAATATGTTGTCACTTGCTTTGAAAACACCAAAAGGGCTTGCTAGATTTTCATCTGTCTTAGTCCTGCTCCTTTCACACTAGTGGGAAAGGCCTCTGCCCAGCGTTGTGGCTGTTTCATCCCAAGAACGTGTGAGACAACGCTGCTATCAAGCACAAAAGGCGGACGCTCAGAGGCACCTCTGATGAGCATTCTTGAGAGACCAGTCTCCTCCTTGCTGCTCGCAGGTCACACAGGAGATGGCTGCCACCTCCCAGAGCAGGAAGGGCGGTGGGGGACACTGACAAGTGTGAAGTGTTCCTCTAGGGGCCAGCTGGAAAAATTCCTCTGAAGACTGGGAACTGATGGAGCTCATGCTCGACAAAATGCCCTAGCAGACAGGGAAGGCTCAGCCAAACTGCTGCGGCTGCTGCCTAGAAAACATGAGAAGAACACGTGTGCATGTTTGGCAAGCTGAAAGGTGACTGATAAGAATTTGTAGCAACCAAACAAGACTGAGAACACTCTTCATTGTGTGGAGACAGGACCAAATTTGGGGAAGACTACTTACACAAAACCTACAGGTCTGAGAAAGCAAATCTGGAAGAAAAAAAAATCTTGCAAATGCCACAAATAGCAAGACATACGTATGGATGAAAAGCCTGACGCCAGCCAGCAGTGTGCGCTAGCAACTCGGAAGGCCAGCTGCATCCTGGGCTGCACCAAAAGAGGGGTGGCCAGCAGGGAGACCAAGGGGATTGCCCCCTCTGCTCTGCCCTGGTGAGGCCCCACCTGCAGTGCTGTGGCCAGGCCTGGGGCCCCCAGCACAAGAAAGACGTGGAGCTGCTGGAGCGGGTCCAGAGGAGGCCACGAGGATGCTCAAAGGGCTGGAGCACCTCTCCTACAGAGAGAGGCTGAGGGAGCTGGGCTTGTTCAGCCTGGAGAAAAGAAGGCTCCAGGGAGACCTCGTTGCGGCCTTCCAGTACATAAAGGGGGCCTACAGGAAAGCTGAGGATGGACTTTTTACAAGGGCATGTGGTGACAGGCCAAGGAAGAATGGTTTTAAACTAGAAGAGGGAAGATTTAGATTAGATATATAGAAGAAATTCCTCACTATGTGTGTGGTGAGGCCCTGGCACGGGCTGCCCAGAGGAGCTGTGGGTGCCCCATCCCTGGAGGTGCTCAAGGCCAGGCTGGGTGGGCCCTGGGCAGCCTGATCCAGTGGGTGGCAGCCAGCCGATGGCAGCGGTTGGGACTGGGTGCTCTTTAAGGTCCCTTCCAACCCAAACCAGTCTGTGATTCTAAGATTCTATGGGTCTATGATTCTATTCCATTTACCAGCAAAGACTCCATCCATTCTGTAACCACCAGTAACACCACATGATACACATTTTTTGTAACCTTCATCAGAAGGCCTGGATGGCACCCAGGCCACTTCACCCCACTTTAGCTCTTGGACTGCTGCGTTTTTAGTATCACTGTTGACTAGTTCACCCCTTCGGGATGCCTCCTGTTTATTCTCAGAAGGAAACCTCATGCCTCTTCTCCTGTCTAAATACATTTGTAATGAGAAAAGCTAAATCTCACAGAGGCTGAACCCTCAGCTGCTGGCTGATCCTGCAGGTTTCCATGATCTATGACACATGGACACATGGAACTAGAATGTGAGTGATTAATACACAACTGAATATCTACTGTGCAAGGAGTCCGGGTCATTTCTAACCTGGGCTGGGCTTTGGCATATTTCCTGGTAGCAAGAAGTCTGTAACTTGTTGCAGATACTTAAAGCTTTTGAATCTTCTTGCTGTTTACTAGTTAGTACCGTGTATGCCTGCAGGTTACTGGACTCTGAAGTAATGCTCATATTTGAATATACTCTTCAGTAGTCCTTATTCAGTCGCTCAGATAGTCAGTTCACAGCCATTTTCTTTTAGTCTCTGGCCATCCAGCCTAGATTTTTCTAGAGGTAACATTCTAGCAGTGGACTAATAGAAGACCATAGCTCCAGAAAGCAAAACCGTGCTTACGGCATATTGCTGGACACCCCTAAATCAAGACTGAATTTTCTGTTGTAACTTCCTTCTACCTTTGATACTGTAAAACAACCGAAATTCAATTTTCCTTACTTGTGATACCTTCCTATAGCACTCTGAGCACTGTTGCCATGAATTTGCCGTGTGTGACAGCAACCAACGTGCCCCTACAGAAGCTAAGACAGTCAAACCAATGAGATGGTATATACCCCTTTTTAACCTGTCCTTTGTGTAAATGACTTAGCTCGAGTAGGAAATCTATTCTGTAACCATTCACTGTATAAATTACACTTACTCTTCTACTGAAACTAAGCTAATCCAAGACCAGATCTTATTTCTGCCCAGCTATTTCGATCCAGTAAATAATTCAGTAAATATAGGTGAGAGGCAACTGCATTATGTCTTTCCTCCCACCACTTCTGGGCTTTTAATAATTATGAATCACTCCTCCAGCTGGTTATCAGTGTTTCTTTCCAGTGGGCAGGAACAGCAATAGCCATAAAGTCTGCAGCAAGAAAAAAGGTACAAAGATCTGAGCACCAAACTGACAGTACTTCCAGAAGGTCCCATTTACACAGGCCGTTTTACTAAAAAGAGAGACTGCTGGACCTCTGGTATTTCTGCAGCACGATGGAAACAAGGGGGCCAGAACTGCCACCACCCTCATGCTCCTTTCCTCCTGCGTCTGCCCCGTGCACAGCAGTTCCTGCCCTATGCAGCACAGATAAACATGAAATTTTGACTGATCCTTTCTTCCTACTGCAAGGGCTCAGTGCTCCTGCTGGACAGCTACAGATTGCTAACTGTTCCTGGCATCGAATGCCTCCGCATGGACGTGAAGCCAAGTGAGGAACCGTATTGCCAAGTTCAAGCACTCAGAAATTGCAGTAACCTTTTCCCTACACCAAAAGGTGGATTATTATTTGTATTTGTTTTCTGTTGTTCTAAGTTTTCAGTAAGCACCTCTCAAATTCTCCTCTACGAGCACCATTTTACTCTCGATGGAAGATGAAATTCCTGCATACACACATAATTCCTGCACCTGAGGCTTTAAGAAAAAACACCGACTACTGCAGGAGTTGGCAGCAGAGGGGGAAGAGGAAGAGGAGATGGAGGAGGAAATAATCTCATTCTCTCACCTGCAGGAGCGGAATCCGATCCCCTGCTGATGTCTGGTGATAGAGGGTGCATCCGAGAGGGAAAGGAAATGGGAGAACCAGAGGAGAGAAGAGGCAGCCCGTAGGAAGACATAAAGAGAAGGAAATACCTTGGATTAGTGGGGAAGGTCAGCAGGCTATACGGCCTTTAGACATCTGTCCAAATCAATTTGGAACTGACCACGGGGTTACCTCACCGCCGATTATTTTTTGCACTCCAAAACGAGAGGCAGGGAAGGGTGTCCTTCCTGCTCCTGTTTATCTGAGCCACAGGGATAAAGCCTAATTTTGTCTGCATCCAACTGTCAGCAGTGCGGGAAAGAACACATGCAGAGGGGAAAAAGGAAATGTGGCAGAAGTGCCTCACAACTGGAAGCAAGCGCTGTACCTGCGTTTGTGCTCTGCGGCCTTTTTATCTCTGCAGAACAAAACACGAGCTGTTACTCCAGTCATCTACAAAGTTCATTGTGCATATGGAGCCACATCCGATTATTAATGCAAGTATTAAAACCGAGTGGAGAGAAATGTTAACAAAGAGAAAAACAAATTTATTTTAGCCTTTTCACAGTTAGCCTGTCCAGGCAAAACAGCACCGGTTTTGCGTAGTTCTGCACTAAGACTGTGCAAACATTGCGCCGTGACGCCAGTTCTCTGTTTCTGCATTAATATCACCCGTGACAGTGGAAACACTGCATGAAGTGTTGTCTACTGTTTTCTTCTCATTCTGTGCGGAGCTCACTCTTGAACAGTATGCCACTTTTTTTTCTCAGTACAGTTGAGAGGATGGAGTTTATGTTTCTGTTTCCAAGTGTTGTTTCCTCCATGAGCAGGAAATCCTCCCTCCCTCCACACGTTTTTAAAATAGCTGGCAGTGCCCCCAGTTAGCTGCGTATCGAACTGAACCTCTTTTTCCTGTCCTACGTGACTGTCCTCCCCACTTCAACAGTCTGTCTGTTTTCATATGGTAAGAACATTAAAAACATCCCCCACCTAGCAAAACAAGAACTCCTCTGGGAAGACAACTGTAGACAAAATGCCCGTAACTGATGTGGCAGTCGAGTGATGTACTCGTCCACTGATGGGCCATCTTCAGCTCCCACCATCAGAAGTCTAAGAACATAGATAAAGATTTCTACATGGAACTGGCACTGACCTATTTTTTGACTTTTTCTTTTACCATCACTAAACCCCTACAAATTTTAAACTAACTCATATTCCTAGTTTAAATCCCTTCCAAAAATACATTTTTGAAAAATCTATATTCCCCAAAACTATAGCTTTCTGAATTGCTCCTCTGCTTGTCTCACCACAACCTTTGTCCTCCTCTCTGTCCCTTCCTCCTTTTTTTCTGTTAATGATTCACGTTTATTGTACCCTTGCCCAGAATCTGCCCAAATCTCTCTTCCTATCTCTCTGCAGCTTTTTCTCTTAATTTTATTTTAGTGTGAGTGTGTGAGGGTTTTGTGTTTGTTTATTTGTTTTTGCTCCGATTCCTCCTCCTGCATTTACATTCTGGAGTAGGAACTCAAAACAGCAGGCAAGTCACCAGTGAAGGGTGTAACGCAGAACTTGAGAAAACAGCAGTGTAAACCACTCCATTTTTATTCCTGAATGCAGGATTTGATGCAAATGTATGTGAAAGGTCTTCCGACTTCAGCACTAACGTGCCTGTAGCCAGTAACATGGCTTTACTGACTTGATCTGTATCCTATCAGTGCTCTTATCAGGGAAGATGAGACACTGTACTGAGACTGCATGCATTTGTCAGTTCACTTCCTCCTCATTTAAAATGATTCACAGAAGACAAGGTGACAAGAGAGCAAACAAACTTCATCACTGCATGCTGCAGAACTTCTGTCCGTTCTATTTCTGAAGAAATGACGGGTGTGCATCTATCTATTCACCACTTTTCTAAATTCTCTCTTCTATAAAGCCGAACAAACCCAGCTTTGCTTTGGAAGGATCCCACCTGCACTAACACTCTTGGTTTTGGTTTTAACTACTAAAAATGAACATGTCTTTAGATTAACGATTACTTTCTAAAACAATTACTTTCCATCCACTTCTTTTGGGGCGGTCCCAGCGAACTGGATGACTGGATTTTAATGTCCTGAAAGAAATGTGACTACTGGAGGGAGTTTAAAGAACCCTGTGCTGTGTGCTGTGTGCTGTGCTGTGGGGAAGCTGACCCAGCAGGCTGGGACCTCAGGGATCACACCACAGAACTTTGTGACCTTTACCTAAGCTACTTATCTCTGAGTGGCTGTTTTCCACTTGCAGCGTGAGCTGCACTTCCTTACAAGGATGCTATGAAGTAATAAAGGCTTTGGGATGTGGACACGTATACAGGTCATGAGGTGAAACTCTGTGAAACATATGGGTTGGCTAAATCCTGTAGTTCATGGCCTCGAAATCCGTGCAGGGCTGAGGCTTGCCGGGTCCCTCCAACCCAAACCACTCCATGCTCCGTCTCCTGCGGTGAGCACCATCAGCAGTCTGTCAGCGCTCAGTGTATCAGCAGCAGCTCACAGGCTCCTGTTCCCTCAGGGAACGGGGCTGCTGACTGGCCATGAGGACCCGGTTCTGCCATCTGCTCAGAGCTGCAGTGACACGGGACTGGACTTATTTTGTGGAACCATTAGCGGGACCGAGAGATGCACGCTGCCACACCAAGTCATACTTGGCTACCCACCTGCCCCGGGTTCTGAGGGACAGCTCTTCGGTGACCCCTGAAAGCTCCCCGACCTGCTTTCTGCACGGAACTACGAACAAAGCCTGCAGAAGAGCGTTGTTTCAAGTGCTGCTTTCAGAGGGCCAGGTATTTCGAACCAACCAAACGCCTCGTGCCACAAACGTTCCGTTCCTTCTGCAGCCCCGCGGCTCACGAAGACATCCCCTACCTTTCCCAAACGGGCAGCGCCAAGAAACTCCTCCTGAAGAGCCGCCCCCCGCTCCCACACCGAAGAGCGAGGCGGCGAACAGGGCTCAGCGCAGCACTCGAGCCCCGAGGGAAGGGCTGCGGGGAGCGCGGCCCGCACCTGCCCGCGGTCGCGGTCCCGGCCCCAGCGC